>CAUZXS010005906.1:0-55000 GCA_963585895.1 Sepioteuthis lessoniana
ACGGCCTTTTTTTCCCAATTCATGGGGGATATTACGATATAGTTTAGTGACGTCAGATGTAGCCATATTGGGTCCAGTTTTTTATGGTATGAAGTTTAAAAAGTGGATGTCCTCTATAATGTAGTTTTTTTTATCTTATATAAGAATGGCTGTAGTGGAATATCTATTCGTTTGCTGACTCTATTGGTGGGGCATGATTGGCCTGATGCTATGGGTCTAAATTTGACACGGCGATACGAGTTCAAACCTAGACGAGACTGATTGCATTTCACATAGCACCAGTACCCTTGGGAAAGGTATAAATCCAATTATTCTCCCTCCAGCTATGGGTAAATAGTAGGGCAGACTGGGTTTTTCAGCCTTGGTGAAGTAATTAGTCAAGAAGAAGGAAAACTCTGAATTCAAACCTGTTAAACTCCGCTTAAAATTGACCTTATGTCATATCCTGCCTGAGCGGAGGGGTTGGTAATTATGGCTATGGGTCTAAATTTAAGGTCACTGGGTTTGGAATTTCTATTTATTCAGATTTATGTGTTTTACTGCTATTTTTATGTCCTTGGACATGTTTAGTAATCCATAAAAATTCAAAGTTTTTGGAATGTAGTTTGTTAGGAAGTCCTTTTCTCTTTTTTAGTTAATTTTTCTTTGTGTGTATTGAGTAGAATTTTGTAATTGTTGATAAAATATTATTGTCAATGTTTGTATTAATTCATTTATGGTTTGTTTCATTCTTTGTATTTTCTTATGTAATATGTTTTATTTTAAATAACCTCTGCTCTTTCTTGGTTTGCTTCTTTTATTATGGTAGTTTTCCTTATATTTCAAAAGAGTCGTCTTTGTTTGAATGAGAGTATTTGTTTTGTGTCATCTTTTCTTTTAAGTTAATGTTCCTGAACTTTTCAAAGAATAAGTTTAATTCACTGTTTACTTTGTCAAGGGAGGATTTTGATTTATATTTTACTAGGGAGTTATCTGCCTTTTCTTTGTTGTGGAATTTCACCATCAATCTAAATTTCCTTTCAAATTCTTTATGGTCTCTTTTTAATTTTCCTAGATTGCTTTTTGGGGTGAGGCAATATTTTATACCTATTTTTAATAAATCAATCTGATTTTACTGGTTGATAGATTGATTATTTTAGGTTTTATGTCGTTGGTTTTGTTGCTTGTATAGCAGAAAGAATTTCAAATTATTGTTTAGCGAGGGAATTATTTTGACCGTTGTGGTTTCGATCTTATATTTTCGACCAATGAAGATGATTTATCCCATTCTGCTCGGATGACTTTCCCGGACAATATAAAAGGCGGTGTAAACGCACGCTCTTTCTCTTCCTCAGACAATTTTCGAGCAGGACAGGCCGATCCTCACTTCTTCACCGCAGCAGCAGACCACCATCAACATGAGGAGAGCACATCCAATTTATGGACTGTTGTTTTCTAGGAAATCATTCCCTTATCATTTTTTATTCCTCCTTGACCAACTGATCCTCGAAGCTTCAAATTCGATGTTTAATTCCTGCTCTGACATCACCAACTGTTTACTTCCATTTTGTACGACTCACAGTACAAGGGATTTCGTCTCAAGCTGACATTAAAGATTTTGAAACTCAATCAATATTCTCGTCGACTCATTTGTTTTCTTCCTTCCCTTAATATAACAAAGACAACAGGACAGATCAACCTCGTTATACTTCTTTTGTCTGGGAAAATTCTTTCTCATTGTATTATTATCATTTCAAGGGTAATTTATGTCGCCAAAGAATAAGTTCCTTAACTTGTCGTAATTCTTCGGGTTGTCTGTGTGTTTTCTTCTTCCGTTATGGGGAGCATTATCATGGATGTTATTTATTCCATTCTGAATTTGTGTTTACATATGATGGTTGTATGTGATGGTATGTATAAAGATTAATTTCATTTCTATTTTTGCCCCCAAAGTGTTTTTTACAGGGTGGTTGTTGTTTTTCGGGTTGTTGTGTTAATTTGTGTGTGATGGTATGTATCGGGATTAATTTTTTATTTCCCTATTTGGGGGGGGGTGAACTTTTGTGCTTGTTTTGATAATTTCATCTGTTGTGTGGTGATGTATTTGTACGGTAGTATGTATTCTGGCGTTTTTCTTCTTTTTTTTTTTTGTTTTGTTTTTTTCGGTTTTTGTTTTGTTTTCTTTTGGATTGCTTATTTTGTGCGTGATAAGTGTGTATTGTTGTTGTTTTGTAGTGTGTGGATTTATTTTGTAATGTCAAGTGTAGGTTGTTTTTTTGTTTTTATGTTTTTTTGTTTTCTTTGTTTTTGCTTTTCACCCATTTTTTCTTTATTTTTTTTCTTTATTTTTTTTTTTATTTTTTTTATTTTTTTTTGTGGGGATAGATTTCTCATCTATGTAGTTTTTCAATTCAATATAAAAAAAAATGTTTTTCGGCCTTTTCGTATTCTTTTTCTTATAGTTCCAATAGGAATTCTTGTGTTAGAGTGGAGAAAGTTAATGCGTTTTTATTTCCTGGTTTATTTCTTGGTTTTTGTTATGAAATTTTTACCTCTATCTTTCAATAGTTCTACTCGAGATTTTAATGTTATAATATTTAATTTCGTTTTTATTTTTTCTGTGACCTGTGATGAGATTTTTCTTTAAGTTTTCATCGGAAGGGATGAAATCTTTGTAAATTATTGATGTTTCTTTGTTTTCAAGAGCATTAAAGAATTCAATCATCCTTTGATTTTGGAGGCTTCCTCACATTTTAAGGGGTTTTTTTTTGTTTTTTTTGGGAGGGGGTTTTCATTTTCTAAGCTTCTTCTTGTAAGTGGATTTCCCCTAAATTTTGTTGATATCCATAATGCGTTTCAAAATAGTATACAAGAAACGTCATATAACACTTGTTGGATTCCATTTCTTGGAGTGGTCTATGATCCGTTATGGTGCCAATTTTTGCGTTTTATTTTCCTCTTCTAAGTAGTATCAATTTTTAGTTTGCTTTTTAGAGCTTTTTTTTTCCCTGATGAGTTTTTCCTCCTTTGACATTCTGTGGTCCAACAAGAGAAAAGAAAACAGAACACATGCAAATAACTGTAGAAGTTACTGCTCTAATGTGCAGAATAAGCAACAATTATAACAACACTTACCGGCCCAGCGGTCCCAACTAGTGTCTAGTTGCCAGCACTAAGAAAACAGGCTGGTATATATGTATATACACCAATATGTCCATTCCAAGGCCAGCAACCAATCACTGCCCAAGGAATGGACTTATCCACATGCGTACATTGGAATGCCCCAGTGACCATAAATATCTTCTTCCTCAGAGTTCTGGATCCCACTTTTTGAAGTGAACTCAACTTGTTACTCGACTGAGTTCTGGTTTTATATCCACCTTACTCAACAATTTCGACAATATACTGATATCTCGATGGTATTGGTAGACGAATATCTCTGAATTAGTTGTTATAGCAGAATGTTTTGACAGTTCATCTAAAGGTCTCCAAAGTTACGACTAGTTGTCTGCATCGTATTGAGATCCCTGTCTCTGAAGTATTCTGATTAGTATAAGGTATTTGTCTAGCTCCCTACTAAGATAGGTTATGGCATAAGGTCTTTTTTAGAGTGAAAACCGGGCGTGAGCCGAAGCTCAAAATAATTTAGCAGAAAAATAATTTAGCCCCATCGGCATTCTTCTAAAAAGGAGCGCCTCAGGCGCCATGCAATAAACCTAACCCTACTGATGCAGGAGAAACCCCGAGTGGGCGGTCCCTGAGACTAATGGAGTTGTCGGTCTTAGCCACACGACAATCGTGCTAAGCCTCCTCGGTACGCGTATTTGGCGGCCTTGACTGACTATTTTGACCATAACACCCAGATATAGGAGCCGATATGCATATTAATCAACAATGCAGACCGAAGTGTGGTTAGAAGTGTAGCGATTTGTCTACTGCTCTAAGAAGCTGTAATTGTCATAGACTAGTTTACCCAGGGTAGTCCACAACAATAGTAGAAAAAAAAAAGGTTCATAGACCAGAGGTCTTCCCGAAGATTTAACTCCAATAGGACATTCACAGACAAAAATCTGAAATTAGAATTTAAAAAATCTTGCCACGTGCATATATATATATATATATATATATATATATGTGTGTGTGTGTGTGTGTGTGTGTGAGCATTCTTACATATTTACATGTGCACACACATACACACACACACAAAGAATGCATACTTTTAAATACAAAGAATATTTACTTCCTGTTCTGCCAGGATGTAATGCAGTTGGGGAGGGGCCTCCAGATAACGCCCTCTCGGATGACCCCTTCTGAGTTCATGTTGGAGGCAATTTTAAGCTTTCCAATCCCGAATTTTACTGGTAGCCAACACTGACATACAACTATGAAGCCTCCAACGGTTCCAACGATTTTCCTAGATGGGACAAGGTTGTTCATTGTAAGCCCGATACTCACTAGATGCTTAAGTCCCCCGAGGCATATGGTAGCTTCACTATCAGGAAAGATCATCATTTTAGTGCCATGGTCACTAGGGATATCCTTAATCTGTCTCGGATCCGGTTTTGGTGGTTTGGGAGGGTTTCAATGACCCGGCCTGTTGTGTCCCAAAGGCGGGTGCTTTGGCATTGTATTGAGAATATTTGTCCTTTTTTAAGAGGGCACAGGGTGTGCGTAGTGGGGTTGTTGGGTTGAATTCAATGTGAGCAATGAGTGAACTTGTTTTTATACTAATAGATGTGGCACAGGTTCTGTATTGAGTTACAGCCTGTTTTATTTTGTCTGACGACTGGACGCTTGTTCGAATCCCTGGATAAGTAGGTGTTATTGTTATTATATGTATATGTATATACATATGAATATATGCCGCATCGGCTGAGGTTATAGAATACACAGACTTGCACCTCTGCAGAGGGGAGAAACTATCCCAAACGAGTGTCCTGGAAATGACGCTAAACTATCTGATGGTGAGATAGCAGTAATGCTGGAGCTTTGGGGAATGCGGAGCACCCCTTCATTGCCATTGCTCCCAGGTCTATTCTGGCCTATAGTGGTGGCACCTGAAAGGCCCTATCGATGGGTTAAATAGAACTAAACTGCATACTTATGTTAAACTGAATTGTTGGAATTAGAACTGTTTGACTAAACTGAATTGCTTGAAATAGAAATGTTTTTGACAATTTAACTGTGTACTTATGCTAAACTGAATTGTTTGAAATGGAACTCTTTTGGCATTGAAACTGTACATATGCTAAACTGAATGGTTTAATATAGAACTGTTTTGACATTTAACTGTGCGTAAATAAAATTTATACTTATACTAAACTAAATTGGTTGAATCAAAACAATTTGACTAAACTGAATAGGTTGAAATAGAAATGATTTTGACAATTATGCTGTGTACTTATGCTAAACTGAATTGTATGAAATAGAACTGATTGTTTCTATAAAAATGGATTTGGCATTAAATAATCTACAAAGGTTGATATGCCATAAACCCAAACAACCAACCAACCATATGTATGTGTACACACTTTTGTTGACAGGGGTTTAGCTTTTAATGGCTATATCTTGAGTTATTTTGAGGGGAAAATAAATTAACACTGTTATATAAGCTGCACACAGACTACTTATTGTGTCAAAGTGTCATTTTATCACAGGAAGAGGTATACTTAAATATCTGCAGAAATGTGAGCGGTTTACTCACTTTTGTGATACACTGTATAAATATATATACATATATTTATATACGTATATATAAATATTTATATGCATATGCGCCGATTTATATAGGTAATTTTGTGTATGTATAGAAATAGATGTATACATATATGTATATATATATATATATATATATATATATATATATACCTATGTATATATATACCCATGTATATATATTGGCGGTAGCCAGTCGATGGTCAGTGGTAGAACTGAAGTCCTTCTTCTCCCCAACAACACGGTTTCTCTATTGGTATGTTTGCCATTGTTGTTAACTGGCGATCAGTGTTCAAATGTTAATGTCTTATTTTAGTCAAATATGCCGCATCTATATATGTCTCTGTGTGTATATATGTATATACATGTTGATATAATACATGTATCTTTGTATACATGTTTGTATATATATATATATATATTTATGTGTGTACGTATATACATTTATATGTATGTATACACACATATATGTGTATATACATATTCATGTCTGTCTGTATACAACTACCTATATAGTTACTGACATTTATATATGTATGTTTATATATATATATATATATATATATATATATATATATATATATATATATATACCTTCTTTAAAGAAAAAAAACAAAGACCGGTTATTTTAGGATTATAAATTTATTTCCATCCTGTTTTTCGTTTCTGGTGTGAACCAAAAACACGAAGAAATAGTTTAACTGGACCGAATAATACTATATATATATATACATATATATATATATATATATATATATACGCAAAAATATTTATGTATATATGTTTATACGGATACTTCTCTCTCTCTCTCTCTCTCTCTCTCTCTCTCTCTCTCTCTCTCTCTCTCTCTGTGTGTGTGTGTGTGTGTGTGTGTGTGTGTGTGTGTGTGTGTGTGTGTGTATTCATTTTTCTTTCTGTCCGATATTCATATATACGTATATATACATATATTTACATATATGCTTACGGTGAAAATAAGTGGGAAAGTGAATAATTTAAACACTTACAACTAGTTTAGTAGTAATATTTCGTTCTTTATTCACAAAAGAATTTCAGACGAAACATTTTAGAGGTAGAAAAACTCAAGAATTATTTAGTCTGAAGAATTTCTTCCCTAAATGAAGTACGAAATATTACAACTAAACCCGTTGTAACTGTTTGATTTATTCACTTTCCACTTATTTTTTCATCTTGTCAGATTTACCAAAATCTACGAATTCTCCATATATGCTTATATACATAGGTATATATATATATATATATATATATATATATATATATATATATATATATATTCATATGCGTATATATACATATTTCAATATGTATACGCATATGCTTATACACACACACACACACACACACACACACACACACACACACACACACACACATATATATATATATATATATATATGTAAAATCATATATGTATTTTTGTGCGTGTATATATATAGTTATTCATAAATGAATAATATATATGTATATATTTTTATTTACTTATTTATAACTATATATATGTTTGTGTATATATATGTGTGTGTGTGCGTGTGTGCGTATGTATGTCCATGTATTTCTATGCATATGCAAGCATATATACATTTGTTTAGAGATATATTTAAGTATATTCATATGTACTTGCATCTTCAGATATATATATATATGTGTGTGTGTGTGTGTGTGTGTGTGTTTGAACAGATGCACCTATATGCACATGCATTCACGTGCATTTTCATGTCTACCGATGCATGCATATATATATATATATATATATATATATATATATATATATATATACATTTGTACATATACGATCATATGTATTGATAAATACGCATGTATATACCTTTATCGATATATATATATATATATATATATATATATATATATATGTATATATGTGTGTGTGTGTGTGTGTGTGTGTGTGTGCATATATATATATATATATATATATATACATATATATCATGTATATTTCTATGTATCAACATTTTTTATATATACGTGTCTGCCTATATATATATCTGTGTGTGTGTGTGTGTGTGTATTTCGTTTGCCAGGGGTGCATTTTGAACGAAGGCATGCAGTCTTTTACGCTGGCAAATCGCCAAGTTATAAGAGACGAAGGAGACCGTCTTTCTGCACACTCGGAAAATTATTGGCGTCGTCCTTACGTGTAAACGTGATTTGAACAATTTTTCATGCGATAACCTGTTCTTTTATCGAATGTCCTTTTTCAGATTTGATCCCCATCTTCATTATTCTTGATGTCCCCTCCCTTCATTAGGGATAACCTTGTGATGTTGATGACATCAATTCTTTTCTGGAGGAAGCAATAAAATATACAAATATTGGCTGATTAAAATTCATTTGTACATCAACTTAATTCTTTGATTCTCTTTGTCCAACGATCACTTTGATTTATAACGAAACAGCACGAAAGTATCTGCCCTATCTTCTTAACAAGATTTTTATTCATTGAAATGAAAATTAAATCATTTAATAGCTCTTTATTTCGCGAACACATCATAATAATTTAATGTAATAATTTAATGTCGCATATATCGAATCGACGGCGACGATTGTGTGAAGTAGGAATACAGTTAGAGATAGTTCACATATATCTTTCTTCTGTGGCGGGGACCCTTTTTGTGAAGTAGTGTGACGGCCGGAGAACACACACCAAGAGCTGACAGGTCTGCTTGTGTGACCAGCGGGTCTCTCTCCATCGCTTGAGAAACCAGCGGGATCTCTCCCTTCGCTTGAGAAACCAGCGGACCTCTCTCCTTCGTTTGAGCGATTAGTGGATCTTCTTTCATTCCAAAATTACAGACCTTATATTGTCTTTCAAATCCCATGAACACGCCTCTTCTTATCGGAACTTACATACTTCCGGTTTTTCCGGTAATTTGTTGATCTTATCTGCGAACGGAAATATCAGTCACTCTATCCATATGCAATAAATTATATTCTCTTTCCTGTGAAACCACTATGTTGATGTTATCTTGCGACCACATTGAATCTACTTAGCTCATCGTCGCCAGCTAAGCTAGGATATTACACTTAGAAACTTAACAGTTTTTTTTTTTGTTGTTGTTGTTTTTTTTTTTGCAAAATACGTCGCAAAAATTAACTCCATGCAAATTTGAAAACGTTTCCATCGAAAATCTTTTAATTTAACAGTTCAACAAATCTTAACTCTTCGATTGTTCTAAATCTTTGCTCAACGGGAAGAATAACTTCATTCAAAATGTAAAAGCCCAGTCGGCTGGGGGTGTAAAATACACTGACTGCATCTCTGTAGAGAGGTAAGACTCCACTAACGAATGTCCTGATAAGACTCTAAACAATCTGATGGTGAGGCTCCAGTAATGCTACAGCTTTGGAGAATGCAGAATGCCCTTTCATTCTCATCGTTTCCAATTCCACTCTGACCCGGAGTGGTAGCACCTGATAGGGCCCTATCTATAGTTCAAAGATGTTTGATGTTTCGAGTTCGAACAAATGACGTACGCTAGATTGAATTGTTATAAATAGATCATTTAGCTGTAAAAACAAATGACATATTAATTAAATTGTTAGTGATACATAGCACTACTTGGAATTACTTCACTGTAAGTAAAAGACGAGCTTATGCTCAGTTAAAAACACTATCAACAAAATGTGTTCCCAAATCTTATATATCTAATATATATGTATAAATAGGATTGGGCATTGAATAACCTACAATGGTTGATGTGCCATAAAAACCAATCAAACCAAATCCTATATATTCAATATATATGTTTAAAGAGGATTTGGCATTAAATAACCTACAATGGTTGATGTGCCATAAAACCAAACCAAACCAAATCCTATATATTTCATATATATGTATAAAGATGATTTGGCATTAAATAACCTATAAGGGTTGATATGCCATCAGACCCAACCAAACCAAATCCTATATGTTTCATATATATGTATAAAGAAGGTTTGGCATTGAATAACCTATAAGGTTTGATATGCCATAAGACCCAACCAAACCAAATCATATATATATATATAAAGAGGATTTGGCATTAAATAACCTACAATGGTTAATATGCCATGAAACCAAATATGCTGTACTTCATAACACCAAACCATACCAAACCAAAACTTTTTTCAGAATCGAATAGTACAAACTTTTCCTCTAAATCTGTCAGACTATAAAAATTTTCAATCAAGTATTTCAGCCACACGAGACAATAAAAAGATAATCACTTCAGCAGAGAGCGTCTGCTAACAGCTGAAAAGCAAGCAAATGAATTTATGCTTTTTCAGTGGCTTTCTCTCTTTGACCTCTAATTTATTATTCTGTATCTCTTTTTTATGCACCCGTCTTGAAGGGAAATAATAAAACAAAGGATTAAAATCAGGGTGATTTCTAATCATGCCTTCATCGAAAGGAAAAATATTTTCCTTTTCTTTAAATCTTTCTCTTTTAAGCACCTAGCCTTATGTTCTGTCTTTCATGTTCCCAACTCAATGACAACATAGAAACTACTAAATTCATTGCTTTTAATTACGTCTTTACTCGCAAAAACCGAAAGGTATTTTCTGTATTTCCACTCGCTAAATATTTTTGCTTTTCTTTTAATCTTTCTCTTTTACGCACCTAGCCTTATGTTCTGTCTCTCATGTTCCCAACTCAATGACAACATCATCATCATCATCTTCATGTCATGCCACAGGCACGGATATCCCTGACCCTCTCTCGCCATTTCTCCCTATCGTTCATCGCCTCTGGTAGGTCTTCAGGGCCACATCCCAAACGGCTGCAGAAGCTAGACGGCAATTACACAAGAATGCTGCGAGCAATATTGAACAAGTCCTCACAAGACACCAACTATATGGCAACATGCCTCCCATCACGAAAATTATCCAAGTTAGTTAGACGAACCAATCATGCAGGACTCTGCTGGAGAATCAGGTACGAGCTCATAAGTGATGTACTCCTATGGACCCAGCTCGAATGACAACATAGAAACTACTAAATTCATTGGTTTTAATTACGTCTTTACTCACAAAAACCGACAGGTATTTTCTGTATTTCTGTTATATACTCATATGCATATATATGCTGGATACATACTGACGCAATAAATAAGGACGCAGGAAGGAGGACGCAGGAAGGAGGACGCAGGAAGACTTCTTTTACAATATTTACCTCTCCCTTTATTTGTAAGGTTTCGAAAAGGTTGTGTGGGGTTTTCATGTGAGAGGGAGCTGGAGATCGAACATAAACCGTAATATTTTGACCCCACTGTTATGACCGTCACGTTGTGTCTTTCTTGTTCTCCTGATGCTGGGGTCCACTCCATCAGGGTTCCCGAGGGCCCCCTCGGTCGGGTATGGCTTTCCCTACCACATCTCGTCTCCAACAGTCCGGAATTCTACTGGCAACTGCTCTGGCTCGTCGAACTCAACTCAATTATATAATCGTTCGACGCCCACTCGATCTTTGAAATCGAATGTTTAATCGTCATCAAGCGGAAATAACTGTCATGCAGTTCAGAGGTCACTCTCTTCCGGTGCATCACTCTGTAGTGTAACATGGGAATTTTTCTTGCTCGTCCCATTTCATCAGCCAATTTCCGCCTACGCGATTTCCTCTCATAACTGCCATTAGAATGTGTCACTTCCTTCCGGTGCATCACCTTGGAATGGCATTTTGGGCCGGGTCAAAACATAACATTTCCACTCGCTAAATATTTTTCCTTTTCTTTAAATCTTTCTCTTTTAAGCACCTAGCCTTATGTTCTGTCTTTCATGTTCCCAACTCAATGACAACATAGAATCTACTAAATTCATTGCTTTTAATTACGTCTTTACTTGCAAAAACCGAGAGGTATTTTCTGTATTTCCACTCGATAAATATTATTACTTCAAACAATTATCCTATGAAATGAAGAAATAGGAAATACAAAGAGGATCGTGAAAATCATCCATAAGTGATTTTTTATTGCACAAAATTATTTATCCATGAAAAAAATATTGATAGTCAAGATGGCAGCATAAAGTAGCATTTTTAAGTCTTTGGTTTAAAGTGATTTGGATGGAACCCCAATGTTCCTGGGAATTTCCGAACACTTTACTCATTAGACCAATGGCCCGGTCATATATATATATATATATATGTATGTGTGTGTGTATATATATATATATATATAATATGTGTATATATATATATAATATGCATGTATATACATATATATAATATGTATGTATATATATATATATATATATAATATGTATGTGTGCATATATATATATATAATATGTATGTGTATATATATATATATATATACACAATATGTGTGTGAGTGTATATATATATATATAAAATATGTGTGTATATGTATATACGCATATATATATATTTAATGTGTGTGTATATATATATATATATATATACCATATATATATATATATATATATATAATGTATATATAGAATATATAATGTATAGCAATATCTATATAATGTATAAATATATATGTTATATATATATATGTATTTTACATAAATGTTTTTGTATATACATATATATATATAGCATACAGATAAAATGCATGTATATATATATATATATATATATATATATATATATATATATATAATGTATACACATATATCATGTATATATTTATATATAGAAATACATATGTAATATAATGTATATATAAGTATATAAAATATACATGTATATATATATATATATATATACATTTTTCGCATTAGCATATCAGTAGTGTTAATAGTAGTAGTTGGATAGTAAAATAGTGAAAAAAAGCATTAAGTAATAATAATGATAATAATGAACTTCGATTTGTCTACTTCAAATAATAAATTTCGATCCGTTTACTTCGTCGGCTAGGGGTCAGAAATATGTATGTGAACAAGTTAATTCGTCCAATCTGGGTGGTGTATGTCAGTAGCTGTCTACCCTCGGTGTAATGGTGTAAACCCCGACAGAAAACCAGGAGATGAGCCCCGCAGGCGATTGTGTGGCGTATTCGTCGTTCCCACAGCTCCTCCATCCCCTCTGGTCTTCAGCCGGCTTGACCTTGTCTTGCCGCTTGACCGCACCTACCGGGATGAGAAAACCTACTTCACATTAAACGAAGTGAAACGCAACTCATCAATCAACCTTTATCCCATCCTATTACCTTAAATCCTGTAGCGACGGGCGAGCGACGAAGCGACATGTATGAGTCGTAGCTGCTGAACCGGAACACAGGCGACTCAGGCTAATATGGTCGCTCCTTACTGACTGGAGCAGAAGTAATGTTTGGCAGTCGTCTGAGTGTCTGAGCAGCCCTCTCTAAGACAGCACTGCTCGTCCCCGCAGTATGGGAAACGGGCTAGAAAAAGTGTCCAAACATTGGCTGCTCTACTTCACCCTGACCGGCTTACCACAGTCGGCGGGGACCTCTTTCACACGCTTATTGATCAAGACGACACAGATAGACCTCATAGACGTACCGCTCCTATTTTTCTTACATAGTTACGTTGGAAGGATCTGTACATTCAAAAAGTTCTTTTATGTTTTGGGCTTTGTAGAAAGCTTTTGGATATTCTGAAGGTAATTGTATTCTATCACTATATGCTTCACTGTGTATGATTTTCCACTGGAACATTTTGATGGCGGTTCCTGTTTTAGTATACAGGTGTGGATCAATTTGCAGTGGTCTATGCGTAGTCGGTTTAGAGTAGTCTCTTCTTTTCTTGTCTTATTAGGGTCTGGTTTTCTCTATTTTATGAGAGACTGGATTTGGTAGAACTTGTTATTGGGATTTACCTCCCACTCCTATGGCCATTTCTTGGTCAGGAATTGCCTGATTTGAGGTTTTTACATGGGTGTAAGGGATTTGGGAGTTTTTGTCTGGTATCTTGTCCAGAGCAGATTGAGACAGCTTTATGGTTTCCCTGGAATCCAATATGGCTCGGAATCCAGCAGAATACCACCATTTTGTTAAGAGTTATGGAGATTAGAAGGTAAAGGAGATTAGTGATGAGAGGATCATCCACTTTTGGGGGTTTGATGGATGGCAGTACGAAAAAGGAATTGGAATGAATAATAAATCCGATTTTACAACGTAGGTTTCGCCAGTGAAGAGAGAAGCCTCTTTTGGGGGACATTTTTGGCTGTTTTGTTTTTGTATACTGCTCTACATCCGGTTCTTGTGCCATCTTGGGAGCTATCTGTGGAGATATAGAAGTTTAGGGAATAAGTAAATTAAAAAAAAAGATTTAAATTGAATTAGAATAATTATTAAAATATGTAGAAACTCTCAGAGGCCTCTGACAGAAATAGGAGTGACGCATGCGCAAAGAAAAAGGACCGTCTCGACAAAAATAAAAATCTCATTCTCTTTCAGCAGCGACCAGCGGAGTGACAACACCTTGCTAACTCACCAGTTAGCAAGGTGTTGTCACTCCGCTGCTTTACACTCGTCCTTAGACAACGCATTGGCTAACCCTTCGACTGGTAGTAGTCGTCTCTTTCACTACCAACCCATGACTAAAACACCGGATTTAGACGAACTCCCAAAAGTGACTAACACATCGCAAAAGCTTTATATACTGAACATGTTGTTAAAGCTTTAAATACCGAATAAGGACACATATATACCCAAGAAACGACTAACGCATTTTTAACACCTTCACTGGGAGATTCAACCATTTCAATTGTATTCAGGGAGAATTTCCTCGCCCACTGAATGGTTGTTGAACCCCAAAATAAAGGAAAAATATAAAAAATGTCTTCGTCTCCGATCTGTTACTATCTTCTTTCATATAATTCTTTTACGGCCTTCTTATCCAAGAAGTCAAACCAACAAAACAAAAGTGGGATAAGAATAGAACAACCCGGAATGGAGTCAGATAGCAAACGGCAACACAGCTTTCCCTGTGACCCCATAGAAATAGTTCCGGTACCTTTCGTGGATGTTGAAAAGTTTCTCTTGATAGATTACGGATTGTGTTCCTTTTAGTGAGTCTAGCTAGATCGAGTATTGCCACTGGTTGTTTTAGTAATGTGACACTATGAGTTGGATATATGCACATACATGTGTACACACGTGTGTGTGTGTGTGCACTCATACATATGTGCATTTGTGTGTATATATATACGCCCACGCACATGTGTGCGCACACACACACACACACACATACACACATATACATGTGACAAGATGAGTTAGATTCGGCCTGGGTATCAAATTTCAAATGTTAGGAAAACCCATTAACTAGATTAAGGGAATCTAGATAAGAAAATGTTTATACATATGGCCACGGGTGTGGGTAAGTGTTAAGTACTTGTCGAGTACTGGTCAAAAACTTAAAAGGGTCTGAATTTAATGTCCCTGTATCGGAGACGGCCAGGCTAGGAAATATTTTTATGTCCAGTTTTTTAAGAGAGGAATGGCCCCCCAAAAAGTTATGGTTTTATTCGTGGGTGTCCCTTGGCCGGAAATAATAACGAAACATTCTGTATATATACAGGTGAGTTTTGGATACTAGCAGTTAGACTTAGTTTGGGTTCGAGGAAAGTTGATTAAGCCAAAAGTAATATGGCTGCCTCCTTGAAAAGCTGGCCAGCTAAAGCTCACCTCTTTTATTGAAGAGTGCATGAGCAGCATGTGGATTGGCTCACTTTACAGGAATGGACCCATCCAACACATTTGCATGAGTGGGATCCATTAATCTACTTATTCTCAACCAAATTACTCATAGGTAATTTTGAGAGACTCTACGTGAGTCAACAAATATTCTACAGCCGGAACAAAGACTCTACGAACAGCAACATTACCAGCCGGACCCAGTTAGTTAAGATAATCTTTTGCCAGCCGAAACTCAAACTAGAACTAATTATCCACAAAGTGTTACACGCTCTCCATCCTCCCTTGGCGTTTTAACCACAAAATTGTTGTTATGTTTTTGTTCTTTTCCCTGTGAACCTGCCTCTCACTCGATCCGGCCACACAAGTTCTTGACGTGGAGTTAGTAACTTATGCAACGAGCTGCAGAGGAGGGTATTCTCACAGTAACCAGGAACGGGAACTGAGGAGTATAAAATGATGGTTGTTTGTAAGTAAGACATGTGCTTCTTTTAGTATAGTTTTCATGCGGAGGCCAAAAGATTTTATTACCTTTTCTCTTTTATTAAAGAGGGATACATGTTTTGAATTGAGGATTCAGTTACAAACTCGATTATCAGGAGAGGCATTATTTTGGTGTAGTTCTCGAGTTCTCATTTAATCGAATCTGAGATGAAGAGGTTGTTCATGAGCCACAATATATAGACTCTCCACTGGTGATGTTCCGAAGGCACTCAGGATAAGTCTCAGATCATGGTGGTGGATTGTGTTTAGATGTTTTTTTTTGTATGAAGTCCTGTCGGCTCCTTACACAAAACAGCCATAATAGATCTTAGATCGGATCAATGTTTTGTAGAGTTTCAGGAGTGTTTGCTGGTCAGCGTCTCATGTTGTACGGAGAAGATTTAGAGCTTTATGGCGTTTTTCTTTCAGGTACAGCAAGTGGTGGGGGATGAATGTTAGCTTTTTATCGAAGACAACTCCGAGGAATCTAAATTGATCGGTAACAGGAATTTCAGTTCCGTCTATCTTGAGTCTTGGGTCATTGTGCATTTTTCTCAAGTGATGAAAATGAATGCATCGAGTTTTGCTTTTGGAGATCCTAAAATCGTTTGTGCTTGCCCATTGGCTCATTTTCTGGGTGCATTGCTGCTGTTGACGCTCTGCTTTGCGCATGTATTTTGATGGGGCAGTGATACAGAAGTCTTCAATCCAGGACTTAGGCACTTTGTGATATTGTTGATTTTCAGATTGAATAGAGTCACTGACCGAATACTCTCTTGTAGGACTCCCTGTTCCTGCTTGTAGAAGTAAGAAAAGGTTGATTCGACTCGAACTCGGAATTTACAGTCTGAGAGAAAACTCCTGCTGAAATTGGGCAGTCGCAGCCGTAGGCTGTGTTGGTTTTTCATTATACTGAATTTCCAGGTGGTCTTGTAAGCCTTCTTCAGATCGAAGAAGGCTGTCATAAGATGATGTTCTTGGGTGTTTGTTTCTCTTATGGAGGTTCCCAATATGACCACATGATCCATGGTGAATCTCTGCTTTCTGAAACTACATTGGGAATTGGTGATAAGGTTGTTGGATTCCATAAACCAAACCAACTTTTTATTGACTATATGCGCCATGATTTTGCAGAGGCAGATTGTTCGTGCTATGGGGTGATAGTTAGCAGGATTTGAGCTGTCTTTCCCTGGTTTAGGTGTACGGATGATTGTTGCTATTTTCCATTTATCAAGATATCATTGAATATTGTCAAGAGGTAGTCCGGTGATAATTTTGGTAGTTGTTTTAGAAACTCATAACGAATTTCACTTGAGCCAACTGTTGTGTTGTGTGATCTTTGGGTGGCTTCTTTTAGCTCTTCTGCTGTAAAGGGTTGGTAGTATTTTTCAGAGTTAATGGATTCGAAATTGAGTTTCTGTTTATCTGCATTGGTTCTGATGATAAGGAATGGTAGATTGAAGTTATTGATTGATGAATTTGCAGAAAATGTCTCATTTCGTGTGTCCACTAGGTCTTTCTGGGTTGTTGCTTCTGTTTTATTTTTCATGGGGTGTTTGAAAGCGCTTGGTTGGGGTTTTTTCGGAGATTTTCCTGATCCTCCTCTAGATTGCGTTTCTTCTGGTGGAGGAGCCAAGTTGGTGGATATAGTTTTACCAACTTTTTAAAATGATTTTTCGTATTTTTGCCCTGAGGTGTTTGGAGGAGTTTAGATTGATGGTAGTGCGTTATTTGTTGAATTTTCGTAAGACAGCCTAACGCAGTGTGACACTATGTAGGTGGTCCGCTAAGCAGACGATCCCTTTGTCTGTTTCGGCGCGAAACCAAACAAAGGCCTGAGCTAGAGATCTCGACGCGACCGGAAGTAGGCAAGGGAACGCCAGTCAGAGGAGTTGGAAGAAGAAACCAAGAGGAGGCAGTTGGCGACGGGGGAGGCAGAAGGGCAGTCGGGGAGTCGACAACGGACAGCAGAGAGACCAGTCGGCATGAGACAGAGTCCAGCAGCAGTGAAGGAATACCAGTCAAGATGAGTCAGCATTCCTCGTGGCTTGTGGAAATTTCGCAAAAAAAACCTACACGTCAGCGTTAGTCTACAGATGCACAAAGGAATGCAGAGTGTCACAACTTAACCTTCTTGAACTTGAGTTAACCCAAGCCCATATTGTTCGTTTGTTCTTTGTTCTTTTCTCCCACTCCCTTGATTGCATTTCTTGTGCCGTAAAGAAATGTGTGATACCCCTGTTGGAACCACTAGATGATCACCGGCCAAGATTGAAATGGTTTAAAGAAGTTGATGTATTCGGGGGGCGAAGGGGTATGGTCACAGCAGGCGAATTGCTATTCTGCAGTCATCATTAAACCAGGGAGTGTTGTGTTGTGTTTGAGATTGAGGTTTTTCCAATTGTTTCGTTTGCTATTGAGATTAGGGTTTCTGTGAAGTATTTTGTTTGTTCTATGTTGTTTGGGTCTTATAACAGTTTGTTTGCAGAAGGTTTCAAAGACTTCTCAGTTTGCTTTGTTTAATTTCCCATGAGAGAGTCTATCCACATGGAGAAGACTTTCGAGTATGATAGGAAAGAGATCGCTGTTGCAGATTGTTAGAGACTTTCCTTTCATAGCCAATGTAGCTAACGGGATCGCATAAAGTTAAATCAATGGCTGAATGGGTTGAGATATGTATTTGATTCGTTGTTTAGAATGCAGAGGTTATTAGTATTGATCATTTTCGCAAGATTTTTTTATTAGTTTTCTGGCACCCTCATACAGTTCTATGCCTGTTCAGGTCAACTATCAATAAGTGGGGTTTAGATATCTGTTCTATAAATTTATTCATTTTGGTTTCGCTTATGGGGTCGTGTGATGGGATGTAGATGAAGCATATGTTAATTGACTTGTGTAGACTTGCTTTGACAGCGATCGCTTTGAGTTTGGTGTCTACGTTGATTTGGTGCTAAAATATGTCTTCCCTAATAAGGATCGAGACACCTCCAGAGGCTCTATTTTCGACTTTCTTAAAATGATCGTATGGTTGGTAGTGTTTGAAGTTAATAGAACTTGTTTCTTCAAGGCAAATTATTTTGGTGTTCTGGCTGATCAAAAGATGTTGTAGATTTTCGTAATTGACCCAGATTCCTCAGTTGTCCCACTGTATAAGGGTTGAGCTACGAGCTTTGCTTGGATTACTGGAATTAATTATATAGGATTGGAATGATTGTTTTTGTTTTGTTTGTTTGTTTTTTTGTTTGTTTGTTTGTTTTTGTTTGGTTGTTTTTTTTTACGGTGGGTTCGATTTGTTTTTGGTGGTAGACTCTTCTGACTTCATTCTTTCTATAAAACTAAATCTGTTTTTGGTATCTATCTTTGTTGTTGAGGGGTCAGTGGTTTGGCTTGGGAGGTTCGACACCTTAAGTCGTTCCCTCCCCCCAGATAATGATGGGGTATGATCTGTTATTTTTATTTTGGGGAACGTTCAACTTTATTTTGATTTTTTTGGGTTTAGAGATTTGAGATGTTCGTTTCTCCTGAGATTGTCTATTTTAGAAGTAGAAGGACGGATTGGCGATCTATGTAAGCTTTCTTTTGTAGGTGATTTTCTATATTTAAGAGAAGTGGTCTGTGTTTGAGCAGTTGATTTGGTGTATTTTTTCATTCTTTGTTTCATAAGTTTCCACTTCATTTATTGGGACTTCCTTTCATTGAATTTCTCTTTGCTGATTTTTTTTCATTTTTTTGTTCCATTAGTTTTCACTTCATTTATTGGGACTTCCTTTCATTGAGTTTCTCTTTGCTGAATTTCGGTCGAGTGTAAGTTTTTAGGTGCTCCTAAAACTTTGGTCAATCATTTGGTTCCAGATGGATCAGTACTCCACGACAGTTCTGTATTTGTTGTTTTCATTGATTGGAACCACCCTCGGTGCAACAAAGACCTAAGTGTCCTCTCCCATATAGGAATAGGACCCTACTATTTTCTTTGCTTCCAGGAGTGTCACATTCCTCATGTCACATATTCTTCTAATATTTCTTTTTCGTTTTTTCATAGACGTTACACGATCTTGAATTAGCCAGATGGTCTTATCGACAGTTTAGTCATCTGATTTCCTTCCTCCGTTTTGTCCAGGTCCTTTTCACTGCATTTTGCACATGTCTGTCGTCTTCTGTAAGATTTCCTGTGGCTTCCATATTTTTGACATTTGAAGCATCTCAAGGATGTCAGGGCATATTGTTCAACCTTCTCAAGACAATAAATGATTTTCACTTCCTTGGGAATTTGGGGCTGATGTAGGTTTTGTTCAGGATTTGCTCTCCTCCCTTTCTAATGGTGTTTGTCCCTTTCTTCTGATGTTTGTCACGCTCTATTTCCCCAGGGTTGTTGTCATGACTTCTACTGAAGCCAAGGCTAACCCCCTACTTCTGGCAACTCTTTTAGAGTTGTTCAGTCTTTCATGGGGATATACTTTGCATTTGGTCATAGTTTCAGCCTGCCTCCGGCTGTCCACCTCAACAAGCAAGTTTCCATTGCATTTTTTACGTTTCTCGGTGTAGCTCTCGTTGAAATAACCTTTTCTATTAGAAAAAGGGAGAATTTAGCTTGGCAGATCTCCACCAATGATTCAATGATAACGAATCTGGTAAAGTCTGCCGCCTCATTTTCTGAGTCTTATTCGGATAAATTTCCGTCGTTTTTTATTTTTTTAATTTTTTTGTTTTCTTTTGTTTTGTTAGAAGACACAATAAGTGATGTTTATTTTTCACTCATCTTGTGCTCCATCACCTACCACTGAGTCCGACTTGTGTTGGGAATGTACCAACGGAGGAACCCATTCGCCTTAGTCGAGACGGGGACACACTACCAGTATACTCGAGTAGGGAGTAGGTTTTCGCGCTCTTTCCAATTCAGGGTTCATCAAGCGCTACTAATTACCGTATAATTTAGCAGTGGTCAAATTCCAATTCTCTTAACAAAATTGACCCTCAGCCACTGCCTTCAAGCATTAAAAAGATAAGGGTTCGGAGCTTACTGCAGGTGCAGATTGAAAAATATGGTCCAGGCAAAACTTATCGGTACAAGAGCTTGACACGACCAGCCGATTGATCAGATCGGGCCAGTCCGATCACCCATTTTGACCATTAAAGGCCAAAGTTGTATGCAGCAAGTAACTGGAGCAGTCGGTTGCCGAGCCAAGTACTGTTTAATCACCAGGACCCCGTCTTTAAGTATTATGAGTCCGAACCCACGGCTAACAGGTGACCTCGTTGAGGGGATCTTACCCCTCTG
Organism: Sepioteuthis lessoniana; assembly: GCA_963585895.1. Classification (NCBI taxonomy): domain Eukaryota; kingdom Metazoa; phylum Mollusca; class Cephalopoda; order Myopsida; family Loliginidae; genus Sepioteuthis; species Sepioteuthis lessoniana. The sequence goes on from CAUZXS010005906.1 coordinate 21,100, forward strand.
CAGAGGTGCAGTCGTTGTATTCTACCGTCCTAACCGACAGGGCGGGTCTAAAAATGGTAGTTCTTTAATATTGTACTCTAAGAAGAAATTTATTTGAGGGTGCAGGAGTAAGTTATGTAAATCGTTAACGCTGCCCCTTACACTTTTTCAAAATATGAAGCAATCATCCAGGTATCTTTTCAATGATCTTACAAATTCTGTTTGGAAATTATTGCTCGATTTTTTTCCACTATGATTTCATATATATTTTCCTTTAAGTTTGCTAAGGTTAGGGTGGCGTACATTGGTGACATTCCTTTAATTGTTCCTCAGGTTTCGATATAACTTTTTTTTTTGAATTTGAAAGAGTTATTATTTAGGATTAGTTCCCTAAACTCAATGATAATGCTTTCTTAAATATTGGGTGTAATTTTTCTAGGTATTTTTCTATCCAAAGTGAGACGGCCTTTTTTTCCCAATTCATGGGGGATATTACGATATAGTTTAGTGACGTCAGATGTAGCCATATTGGGTCCAGTTTTTTATGGTATGAAGTTTAAAAAGTGGATGTTCTCTATAATGTATTTTTTTATCTTATATAAGAATGGCTGTTGTGGAATATCTATTTATTTGCTGAGTCTGTTGGTGAGGCATGATAAGCCTGGTACTATGGGTCTAAATTTGAGGTCACTGGCTTTGGAATTGGAGTGTATTCAGATTTATGTGTTTGTTTTTTTTGTTATTTTTATGTCGTTGGACTGATGAATTTTTGGTCATCCATAAAAATTCCAAGTTTTTGGAATGTAGTTTGTTAAGAAGTCCTTTCCTCTTTTTTAGTTAATTTTTCATTGTGCCGATTGAACGGAATTTTGTAATTGTTGATATGATATCATTATCGATGTTTGTATTAATTTATATTCGTTTCATCCCTGAGTAAATCTTGGATTTTTCTTCGTGATAAAAGATTTTAAATGACGACGGCGCTTCCCTTGTCTACTACTTTTATAATTATGTCGTTGTTTTCCTGTATATTTTTAAGGCTTATCTTTGTTTGAATACGAGATTGTTCTATCTAGTTTTCTCATTTACATTAATAGTCCCGAGCTTTTCAAAGAATGTGTTTAATTCACTGTTAGCTTTTGTCCGGGAGAAATTTTGATTTAATTTTTTTCAAGGGAGTTATCAGTCTTTTCTTTGTTTTGGAATTTCTCTAGGAATCTAGATTTTCTTTCAAATTCTTTGGTCTCTTTTTAATTCTTCAAGATTGCTTTTTCAAATGGAGCAAAATTTTAAACCTACTTTTAATAAATCAATCTAATTTTTGTCTAATTTATATGTTGGTAGATTATTTTAGGTTTTATGTTGTTGGTTTTTGTTAGGCATGTTACTTTGACTGTTTTGTTAGGTTTCTGTTGCCTAAAGACTGGTTTCTTATTGTGTTAATATTATTTCTCGGGTACTCTGGGTTGTGTAAAACCTTGTTGTTATCCTTTGGGTAGTCTGTGTGGCTCCATCCCCTATTGAGGGGTGCATTAAAATGGATCTAATTTAACCCATTCTGAATTAGTGTGTATGTATGGTAGTTGGGCCAATTTTTTTATCTGTGAGATTTAAGATTAATTTTATTTTTACTTTTTGTTTTTACCTAAAAAGTCGTTTTTTTTTTTTGCTGAGTGGTTACTGTTTTTAAGGTAGTTGGGCCAATGTTTTGAGTGTGATAGTTCGTATGGGGATTGATTTTGTTCTTTCTATGAAGTTTTTTTTGTGTGTGTTAATATTTGTTTTGCTAATTTCAATTGTTGTGTGGAGATGTAGATGTGAGGTAGTTTATTTTTTGATTTGGTTTGGCTGTTTTTATGGCATATCAACCATTGTTGGTTATTTAATGCCAAATCCTCTTCATACGTAGATATTGAATATTTATGATTTGGTTTGTTTGGGTTTTATGACATATCAACCATTGTGGGTTATTTAATGCCAAATCCTCTTCATATACGTATATCAAATATCTCAAATATATAGCATTTGGTTTGGTTGGTTTTTATGGCATATCAACTGTTGTTGGTTATTTCATGCTAAATCCTCTTTATAAATATGTTTTAGATATATAGGATTTGGTTTGGTTTGGTTTCATGGCATATCAACCATTGTAGGTTATTTAATGCCAAATCCTCTTTATACATACAAGGATCATTAAATAAGTTTCCAGACTTTTTTCGTATGGGCACTTTTATTGATAGTACACACATGAAATTCTAGTCCCCTTCGAAGTCACCTCCTCCGGCCGCAATGCACTTATTGTACCGTTCCAACAACTTCGGCAAGGCCCGATGGAAGTCCTTATGTGAGAGCGTGTCAATGACTATCGTCACAGCCTCTTTCATCTCCTCAATTGTCTCATAATGACAGCCTCTGAGCTTAGGGAATAAGCAAAAGTCACAGGGAGCAAGGTCTGCACTATAGGGAGGCTGAGGAACTGTCTTGATGCCCATCTTGCTCAAATAGTCTGTGACAACGATGGAGTTGTGGACTGGTGCATTGTCCTGGTGGAAATGTCACAGACCCGATTTCCAGAATGCGGGCCTCTTCCCTAAGAATCTCTTCCTGAACTCCCTTAAAACCTCAACATTATAACCCTAACCCTTTGGCCAATCAACTCTGGTGTATTGACTTCCTTACTCCTACCAAACCTCTCATCATCCCTCACAGACTCCGTGCCTTCCTTGAATCTCTTATGCCACTCACAAACTGATGCTTGATTCATGCAAGATGCTCCAAAAGCAGTCTGAAGCATTCCATACGTTTCTCTGGCATTTGTTTCCAAGTTTAAAACAGAATTTTATTGCATATCGTTTTTCTAAAGTGTCAGATTGCATTTTAAAAATTCACCAGCTGTGACAATCAGGCTTTAGTAGGGTGTATTCCAATTGCTGTTGTAGCTGTTCATTTGAACCTGAAATCATAAAAATTGGTCAGTCATCTCATAAGATGTATAGCAATAAGATACTGAATTTTCGAGAGTCTACGACAATTTTAAATGCTCGTACAAAAAAGTCCGGAAACTTATTGAAGGCACCGCGTATATATGCACACATAAGTAAAAGTAGTTTGTGACCATAGTCGAGGGTGACCCGAAGGCTCCCTTTTCAATAGCTACTACACCAAGGTGTAGGAGAGGGCGCTACTCCTTTCCCTGGATTGCTCCACTTTACCCTTGACCCGTACCTTATAATTTGATAATGTAAACACATACACACACATACTCACAAATATATATATATATATATATATATATATATATATATATATAATATTTAAATTCTGTACATACCACTAGATCTTCCTATGCATATATATATGTAGATATATATTCTTACACACACGCACATGCACACACACGTATATATATATATATATATATATATATACATATATACCGGTTCATTGGCCTAGCGGGTAGAGTGTTCGCTAATGGTCCGGGAGACCGAGGTTCAATCCCAGGTCGAGTCATACCAAAGACTTTTAAAAAAAGGTACTGGATATCGCCTTGCTTAACACTCGGCATTATAAGGTACGTATCAAGGGTAAAGTGGGGCAATCCAGGGAAAGGAGTAGCGCCCTCCCCTACAGCTTGGTGTAGTAGCTATCGAAAAGGGAGCCTTCGGGTTGTAAAATAATAATAGCGCCTACCGCCGTCATTGAAGCTGGAATATATAGAGAATTACCTCCACAGCCCATGCAATCAGCTGACCTCCCCTACACCTTGGTGTTGTAGCAATTGAAACGGGAACCTATTTTATAGGTTTATATATATATATATATATATATATATATACAAATATACATATGTTTATATATAAGCATATATATACTAATGTTTATATATATATATATATATATATATATATTTATAAATAGATGTATAGACATATACATAATCATCTTTTGGTGGTGCCTGATGTGAGCACTGACATAGAACTCCAATGTGACATTCTCAAAAATAAATCCACCAATTAAAGTATGTTACACCTAACCGATAAAATGAAATGCAGTTTCTTCCAGGCAGCGGTCGCATCGATACTACTATTGTTATGTTTTGACCTTTTGACCCGACCAAAAATGCCATTCAAGGTGATGCACCGGATGGAAGTGACACATTCTAATGGCAGTTATGAGAGGAAATCGCGTGGGCGGAAATTGGCTGATGAAATGGGATGAGGTAAAAAAAAAATCCCATTATACTTTCATAGACTGACGCACCGGAAGAGAGTGACCTTTGAACTGCATGGCAGTTATTTCTGCTCGATGACGATCACACAGGCCATTCCAAAGATAGCGGAAGTGACACATCCCGATCGCCAGATATCGGAAGAAATTGCGGAGGCGTGGAGGCGTGTCCATATCACCGCGTAGGAGTTTGCAGGTAATATAAGGTCGACGAATTGAACAGAAGAGGACAGTGGAGTTCGAGTGCCAGTTGGAGTGAAGATGTGGTAGGGAAAGCCGCACCCGGCCGAAGGGGCTCTCGGGAGCCCTGATTGAATTGGGGTCCAGATGAGAACGAGAAAGACACAACGTTGCCGACCAGAACATTGGGGTCAAAATATTTCAGTTATGTTCGGTCTCAAGTTCCCTCTCACATGCAAACCTTCAGTAACCTTTTTTTGAACCTTTGTAATAAAGTGAGAGGTAAATATTTTTATTAAGTAGTCTTCCTGCGTCTGTTATCATTGCGTCGGTATGTATCCAGCATATATATGTATACTTCTGCATGGACAATGCAACACTATATAGATGCACTACATGGACGCTAGCAAAACGGCTGGAGAAGAAGCTGGACGGCAATTACACAAGAATACTGCGAGCAATCTTGAACAAGTCCTGGCGGCAATACCCCACAAGACACCAACTGTACGGCCACCTGCCTCCTATCACGAAAACTATTCAAGTTAGACGAACCAGACATGCAGGACACTGCTGGAGGAGTTGGGACGAACTCATAAGTGATGTACTTTTGTGGACCCCCACACATGGCCGTGCAAAAGCAGGAAGACCAGCACGAACATACATTCAGCAACTATGTGGGGATACGGGATGTTGTCCAGAAGACCTGCTTGAGGCGATGAACGATAGGGAAAAGTGGCGAGAGAGGGACAGGGATATCCGTGCGACTAGCACGACATGATGATGATGATACCATTTCACATGTATGTTGATTATATATATATATATAATTTCCACCGAATCATAATCTAAGTTAATCTTTTTTTTAATTCTTCCGAAGAATACTAAAAGCATGAAAAAGGTAGGGTGCTTAAAGTACATGAAATAATATTAAATACTTAAATACCTAAATTGCCATTGTTTTCGGAGCCATTCATTTTGATTATTAACTTTTCTTCCGTTGGAACCACAACAATGTTTTTATGTACCCACAACAATGAAAGTGTACCATAGCCATAATATGGCCACGTGCAAAATGTACATCGAATGTTCATAACCACTTATAGAAAACTTAGAACATAGAATCTCGAAATACGAAAGCACGTAACGACTTCTCAGTTTAGGTACGAACCCTTTATTACCTTTGAGTTTCAAGGTTCTTTGACATAAGGAGAGAGACACAATCTTTTTATGCTGGCTTTTTCATCTGGCGCGCAAATTCGTCTCGCCTCAGCGATCCCCAAAAGTCGACCTTCTCGTTCGGCGTCTAGCTTCAACTCTGACTTTTTTCGAAATCCTCAAAATCCTCCGCGCGCTTCCGGTGCGTGACGTCACCCGCACCTTGTAACCCTGTTTCCCATCTCGGCTTATTGTGACATCTCTGAGTGACACGTCCGCCCCGTGCACGCGCGTGTTAACACCTGCATCAATATTGCACCTAAGTAACCCATGTGCCGAGCCGAAAGGCTCTCAGCCTAACTAAACCCAAAGGCATGAACCGAAATCCCTCTGCCATTATATTACAAAAGAATACTACAAAGGAAAGATTTCTCGTAGAGGAAATAAAAAAAAAAACGAAACATAAAAATCACTGACCACCTAACACCCAAACAATGGAAATCCAACCGGAGCAATACGATGTCCCAAAAAGACAATTTTGAAATGTATTATGGATATCTACAAAATATATGGGAATCCATTTACAAGAGGAAGTCTACAAAGCGAAAAAGCAAAACTCAATATGTGGGTAATCAAAGGAAGATAGCATTATCCAATGCTATTAAAAGCAAAGAAATATCGATAATTTATAAAGATTTCATAGGAATGTATGAAATCTTCATCCCAAAACAAACTAAGCAAAAATCACATTACAAGACACAGAGGAACGTAGAAAAATGAAAATGAATTAATCCTTATAAAATTAAAAGCTCAGACAGAACTGTTTGAAGACCGAGCTACACATTACGCAAAAACACATAGAAATAGACCAGGAATTAATAGAATTCGAGGAATTTTGTTCAACAGTAACACTTCAATTTATAAAATAATGTAAAAAGAAGAAAGAAAAATTCAAAATTCCGGGATAGAACAAACAAAAACTACATAGCTGAGAAACCTACCCTAAAAAGAAAAAGAGAAAGAAAAAATACAGAGAAAACGATGAAAACTAACACACACACACACACACACACACACGCACAAATAAAGAACCTACACATACACATTGCAAAACAATCCCCACAATCCACAGAACAACAACCATACACCGAATGGTCACTTGTGGAAGTTAGAAAAGAAAAAATAAAATAAAGTAGCAGTTCCCAGAAGCCTCAGACAAGAAGCGAAATCTGCGCATCATCAGATTTCTCTAGCGTGCCAGTGATACAGACTTACTGGCACCAAAGAGAAATCCGTTCTCACTTCAGCCTTCACCGCTAGTACTGGAAGAACTCTCTTTCACTCGGCTGCTAGCAAGGTAGCTCACCTGTGTCTACTGTTAACAGGCCGCCCCTGTCGAGCATATCGCATTGAAAAATAGCTACTGGACATAACCACTGACCTTAAACTTACCACCCACCGAAAATATTTCAGGAAGAATAGACGTTAAACCCCAAAATAAGAATAGACGTTAAACCCCAAAATAAAGTTTGAATTGAAAAGTATTTTCGTCTCTTTCTTTCCTTCCTTGAATTCTCTTGCAGCCAAAGAAGCGACAAATTGATGGGGTAAGAAGAACAAAGCAGTCAGATACTTAAATCCAAAATCCACAATCCACAAAATCAATGACCATAGACCAACAACGACGCCAACGACAACCTACGAAACGAAATAATAACCAACAAACCTACTCATCTCTGCAGAGAGGTTCGACCTCCACAACGAGTGTTCTGGATATGACACTAAACAATCTGATGGTGAGGCACCAGTAATACTGAAGCTTTGGAGTATAGAGATTACCTCTTCATTGCCATCGCTCTCAAGTCCACTCTAGGCCGGAATAGTGGCATCTGATATGGTTCTATCTATGGGTCAAATAGAACTGTTAGACATTTAAACTGAGAGCAAACAAATGACTTATGCCAAATTGAACTGTTTGATGATTTAACTGTGTGTAAACATATGGCTGGTGTTTATTTGAATTGTTAGTGATACATAAGAATACTTAAAACCATTTAACTTTGTTGACTTATGCCAAATTGAATTGTTTGAAATAGAACTGTTTGATGATTTAACTGTGTGTAAGCATATGGCTGATGTTTATTTGAATTGTTAGTGATACATAAGAATACTTAAAACCATTTAACTTTGTTGACTTATGCCAAATTGAATTGTTTGAAATAGAACTGTTTGATGATTTAACTGTGTGTAAACATATGGCTGATGTTTATTTGAATTGTTAGTGATGCATAGCAATACTTGAAACCATTTAACTTTGTTGACTTATGCCAAATTGAATTGTTTGAAATAGAACTGTTTGATGATTTAACTGTGTGTAAGCATATGGCTGATGTTTATTTGAATTGTTAGTGATACATAAGAATACTTAAAATCATTTAACTGTGGGCAAACGAATGAGTAAAGTTGAACAGAATAATTAGTTATCCGTCTGACTTTTTTTACATGAGGATTGATATGCAATATTTTGTGTGTGATATTTCGGACTGTTGCTTTCATCTTAATTGTTGCTAGTTGTAACAACAATTAAGATGAGGACAAGAGGCCAAAAATTAACACAGAAAGAATAATTACTGTATGCAAACAAATTATTAATATAATAGTAAATAGAATTATCTATATTAGAGAGCAATATTTGAAACTATTTAACTGTGTGCAAACAAATAAGCTCAAGCTCGTTTAAAAATGTTATCCACAAAATGTGTTTACAAATCCTATATATTTGATATATATGTATAAAGAGGATTTGGCATTAAATAACCTACTATGGTTGATATGCCATAAAACCAAACCAAATCATGTATATTTAATATATGTGGTGAATTCAATAAGTTTCCAGACTTTTTTGTACAGGCATTTAAAATTGTCGTAGACTCTTGAAAATTCAGTATCTTATTGCTATACATCTTATGAGATGACTGACCATTTTTTATGATTTCAGGTTCAAATGAACAGCTACAACAGCAATTGGAATACACCCTACTAAAGCCTGATTGTCACAGCTGGTGAATTTTTAAAATGCAATCTGACACTTTAGAAAAACGATATGCAATAAAATTCTGTTTTAAACTTGGAAAAAATGCCAGAGAAACGTATGGAATGCTTCAGACTGCTTTTCGACCATCTTGCATGAATCAAGCATCAGTTTGTGAGTGGTATAAGAGATTCAAGGAAGGCACAGAGTCTGTGAGGGATGATGAGAGGTTTGGTAGGAGGAAGGAAGTCAATACACCAGAGTTGATTGGCCAATGGGTTAGGGTTATTATGTTGAGGTTTTAAGGGAGTTCAGAAAGAGATTCCTAGGGAAGAGGCCCGCATTCTGGAAATCGGGTCTGTGACATTTCCACCAGGACAATGCACCAGTCCACAACTCCATCGTTGCCACAGACTATTTGAGCAAGATGGGCATCAAGACAGTTCCTCAGCCTCCCAATAGTCCAGACCTTGCTCCCTGTGACTTTTGCTTATTCCCTAAGCTCAGAGGCAGTCGTTATGAGACAATTGAGGAGATGAAAGAGGCTGTGACGAAGGTTTTTGACACACTCACTCAAGAGGACTTCCATGGGGCCTTTGAGAAGTTATTGGAACGGTACAATAAGTGCATTGCGACCGGAGGAGGTGACTTCGAAGGGGACTAGAATTTCATGTGTGTACTATCAATAAAAGTGCCTATACGAAAAAAGCCCGGAAACCTTTTCAATGATCCTCGTATATATATTTATGTGTATACATGTATATATATTAATGAGTATATATAAACATATTTATGCCTATATGTATACATATATTTAGGTATATATATATATATATATATGTATATATATATTGAAATATTTTAAAATCCTAAAAAAGAAGACACCTTGTTTCGGTGTATTTAAGTTTCAGAAACTTAAATACACACACACGCGCGCGCGCGCGCTGCACACATACACATATATATATATACATATTCATCATCATGTTGTACTGGTAGCACGGATATCCCTGACCCTCTCTTGCCACTTTTCCCTATCGTTCATCCCTTCTGGCAGGTCTTCTGGACTACATCCCGTATCCTCACATAGTTGCTGAATGTATGTTCGTGCTGGTCGTCCTGCTTTTGCTCGGCCATGTGTGGGGGCCCATAAGAGTACATCACTTATGAGTTCGTCCCTGCTTCTCCAGCAGTGTCCTGCATGTCTGGTTCGTCTAGCTTGTTCAATATGACTCCATCTTTATATTAAATCGGATAAAGGCGTTTATGTTTTGATACTTAACAGATACGACTACATCAACAAAATGTCTGATATTCTCAACGACACCTCAAAATTTATGTGCTTAGCTAGTGTAGATGAATTTGACAAAACTGCTATACCAGAGCAACGAATCCAACATCAGTTGCCTGAGTTTTATAAAGACCATCAAATCCTTAAAAGCATCTAAGAAAAGATACGCTTCGTTAGATCCCTGTGTCCACGGCTATATGAACTCCCTGAAATCCAGAAACCCAACGTCCCCCTAAGACCTATTCTTTTTATGGTAGATTCTGCACAATCTGGCTAAGTGGTTAACAGACACACTTGAACCTGTACTGAAACTATACTCAAAGCATTCTCAAAGATGATTCAAAATACGTCAATTGATTCGTATAACTTCTTTCCTCATTTGACATCTCGAGCTATTATACAAATGTTTCATTAGATGAAACAATTACTATCGGCGCTGATACTTTATATCGCTGTCATTTGGACTCTTCCTTTTCCTGAGACGGTCTTTCTTAGATTTATTCATATTGCTACTAAATATGTTCAGTTTAGTTTTAACAATACTGTGTATCAATAAATTGACGGAATTGCTATGAGTAGTCCCCTTGGTGCAGTGATATTTAATATTTTCGTAGGATTTCAGGAGGAAAAACTGTTTGAATCTACCAACAAACCACTTTATTATGTACGGTATGTTGATGAGATATCCGTTTGGTTTTCCTCTTTATCTGAGAGCATTAAAATTTACATGTGAACTTGAAAACAACAACCGTCTTTCTTTTGTTGATGTCCTAGTTGAACGCCTTAATTGAAGTTATCTAACTTCTATCTACCGTAAACCTACATTTACCGATTCATATACACAGTGGAAGTCATTTTGCCTCTTAAAGCGTAAAATCAGCAAAATTAAAACTCTTTTTCACCGCACCTTAATGATCTGTTTAAAATCAGAACTTACTGACGAACTAATTAAGTAAAAGGGCGACCATAGTCGAGGGTGATCTGTGTCGAGTTTGCGAAGTTGTTCACATCAGCATTCAGTTGTGAAGCAAACAGAGTCGCCAAAAGAATAACCCGATTTGAAAAAGAGGACTATTTATGGAGCATCTCATTGTGCCCAAACGGGCAGGTCATTGCATGAGCTGTGGAGTTAATTCTCTATATATTCCAGCTTCAATTACGGCGGTAAGCGCTATTATTATTCTACAACCCAAAGGCTCCCTTTTCGATAGCTACTACACAAAGGTGTAGGGGAGGGCGCTACTCCTTTCCCTGGATTGCTCCACTTTACCCTTGTCCCGTACCTTATAATGCTGAGTGTTAAACAAGGAAGTATCAAGTACCATTTTTGTAAGTCTTTGGTATGACTCGACCAGGGATTGAACCCAGGTCTCTTCCGGGCCATTGGCGAACATTCTAACCATCATGCCAAAACCACTCTTTTAAAAAATGGGTATCCTGAGGATAAAATTACCATGGCCATAAGATATAAATGTATGCAGTTCTCTACCAACGATAAATTTGGTCCTGACAAAATGCTCTGTACATCTTAAATTATAAGTGATAGGCAACCCAATTGAGAGAACAAATTAAAAGATCCGTCAGCAGTATGTTTCAATGCTGTTAACCTACAATTTGTTCTTTAATCCAACGCACTTTTACCACCTAATCTCAAAGGTTGTGTGTTTCTTAATCTATAAATTCCATTGCAAATGTGACGTTTGCTCTATCAGCGCATTACCCAAAGATTGGAGGATAGAATAAAATAACATTGTTATCTGATCAAATGGTTTAACTCGCTCAACTGATTAGTGCAACCGGAACACGCCTTCTATTACTCAGCAACAACAGGACAGCGGACTCTATGCTGACGCTTATAACCCGAACATGTTTACTATTCTTTAAGTCTCCAATAATGAATTGCAACTATCAGTACTCGAGATGTTCTATTTCACTTTGATTGCAAAAAGACTTTTACAGTCTTTTATTTTTCAACTCTACCAATTTTAGTGCAACCAAACCGGACTTAGTAAAAAAAAGCAAAAGTGGGTCGCATCAATCCCTCCAGATAGACATCTTTTTTCAAACCATCATTCGTCGTGAGCTACATTGACTTATTCCTTATATATATATATAATAGAATAGAATACATTAAAGGCCAGATCAATTAAATTAGAAATTCGGTAGAAGATAGACAATTCCGAATAGCGTGGCAAACAGTAAATGAAGTAAGCAAAAAAAAAAAAAAAGATCACCTCCAGAGCTAAACTAAAAGCTACTAACCAAGAAGAACGAATACATCTGTGGAAAGAACATTTCAAGAATCTCCTTGGAAAATCCTAAAGTTACAGATAAACCTATCACGAAAATTATTAATAACCAACATGACATCAAACTAGGACAGTTTACTCAAGAAGGACTCGACGTTGTACTAACAAAAAAAAATACCGCCAGAAGTATGGAAGACAAAGAAATTCCATGACTTGCTGCTCCGATACGGCAACGCCGTATATAACCAGAACACGATAGAAAGAGACAAATGGCCGCATCTTCCCTTTTATAAGATAGGTGACCTCAGAATTGCCAAGAATTACCGAGGCATAACACTTACTTCCATAGCTGCTAAGATTTTTAATGCTCTGCTTCTCAACGGCATCGAACCAGAAATTCAGAAAATTCTAAGAAAGAATCAAAATGGCTATCGGAGAAAGCAATCCACAGCATCACAGATTCTAACAATCCGTCGAATCTTAGGAGTTTGTACAAGAAAACTCGAGACGACACTCTAGTTCGTAAATTTCTCCAAGGCATTTGACTCCATACACCGAGGAAACGTGGAGCGAATACTTCTAGTGTATGGTCTCCCCATAGAAACTGTCACTTCTTTAACAATGAATCTGGTGTTCTGTAAGGGGATATATTAGTCCTGTATCTGTTCATCATCTGCCTAGACTATGTACTTTGAACGTCGATAGATCTAATGAAAGAAAATGGTTTTATACTAAAAAAGGGAAGAAGCAGACGATACCCCGCACAAACTATTACGGACGCTGAAGATGCAGATGACATGGCGCTTCTGGCAAATACACCTACCCAAGCCGAATCCCTGCTGCATAGACTGGAGCAGGCAGCAAGAAACATTAGCCTCCATGTCAATGCAAAGTTGAATACAAATTTTTAATCAAAAAGGAAACATCTCCACTCTCAATGGTGGTTCTTTGAAATTAGTGGACAAGTTCACGTACCTCGATAGCTGCGTCTCATCTATTGAAAATAACATCATTTAGCGAAGGTATTTGTAGAACGCAACAATATACAACAGCAATAATAGTGACAATAATAACAGCAACACTTATAGCTCCACAAATAGCATTCGTGGTCGATCGCCTGACCCAGTTTTAACATGATGGAAATACAGTCCCAACGCAACGCATGTAGGGGTTGCGGTAGTTTCCAACATGGTAAAACTGGGTCAGGCGATCGACCACGAATGTGTCCTGCATGGGGTCAAACATGCAGAGCATGTGGCAAAGAGAATCAATGAAGGAGCTATTTATGGCACATTGGGAGATTCCAATGTGCACACATTGGCCGGTCCATTCCTTGGATTGTGATTGGCTAGAACATCTAATTAGATATGTTTGTTCATAAATACCAACCCTGTCCAGTAAGCATTAGTCTTGACTATGCTGGACCTCAGGTAAGTGTTGCTGTTATTATTGTCACTATTATTGCTGTTGTATATTGTTGCGTTCTACAGTATTGACTGCTATCGATCGGTTATCGATTATATGTAAGTCAAACCTATCAAATAAAAAAAATGCAATTTCTTCCAAGCAGCGGTCATGTCGATTCTACTATATGGATGCACCTCGTGGACGTTGACTAAGCGTATCGAGAAAAGTCTGGGCTACATTGCACAAATCCTGGAAGCAACATCCCACGAAACAGCATTTTTAAGGCCACCTACCTCCCATCTCTTAAACTATCCAAATAAGACGAACAAAACACTGCTGGAGAAGCAAGGACGAACTTATAAGAGACGTTCTCCGATTGGACCTCTTCACGTATACGTGGCAGTGTTGGCTGACCAACAAGAACTTTCCTACAACAAATATGTACGGACACAGGATGTAGTCTAGAAGACCTGCCGGAAACGATGGGTGATACGGAGGAATAGCGAGAGAGAATCAGGGAAATCCATACAAGCAGTATAACATCATGATGATGATGATATATGTATCTATCTCTATATATATATTGTACGTACATATATATATGTGTGTGTGTGTGTGTGTGTGTGTGTGTGTGTGTGTGTGCATATATGTATATACGTGTGTATTCTTCTATCTATCTATCTATATATATATAAATTAAATCGCGAGTCGAGACTGTCCTACTACAGTTTCGCCTAAAACAGCTCCTCAGGGTACCTTGAGGAGCCGATAGGCGAAACTGTAGTAGAATAGTCCCAACTCGCGATTTGATTTTTGTAATTGCCTCTATTTAGTATTGAGCACTTTTTGTAATTGTAGCATTGCAGAATTTTGCGGTGGGTTTTGTTCTTGTTACCAACCGATTGCATATCTCTTGAGTTGGCCTTTTCTTTTCTTTTTTCTCCCGATAATCTTTTTCTTTTTTCCCCAGGCAGTGATTCGGAATTTGTTATCTCTGCATTCTGGCGTTTTTTTTTTCTTTTTCTTTATCACCGTGAATGCTGGTAGATAGTAAATTAGTAAGTATATATATATATATATATATATATACGTATATGTATATATTTATTTAAATGTGCGTAATTTTTGTTTATATATATATATATATATATATATATATACATATATATATATATATAACTAAATAATGGAAAGGAATTTATTATAATGGAATGTCTACGTTAAAATGTTTCGGTTTTTATGAACCATCACCAGGACTTTCAGATGGTAAAAATGTTGCTTGAACAGCGATGGATGTTTCATTAATAAAAAAAAACCATCGCTATTCAACCAATATGTTATATATATACGATGTGTGTGTGAGAGAGAGAGAGAGTGTGTGTGTGTGTGTGTGAGAGAGAGAGAGAGAGAGAGAGTGTGTGTGTGTGTGTGTGTGAGAGAGAGAGAGAGAGAGAGAGAGTGTGTGTGTGTGTATCCGACAGAATGTATGTAGAAAAAAATAAAAGTCCACATAAAGACTTTCAACTGAATCAAAAAATTTATGTTACAATTATTTCTCACACAAAAATAATTTTGATAAAATATTTTTGTATTCAGACAAAAGCTTGAAATCGAAACCCGTCGGAACAATAAAGGAAACATCAAAAATAAATATTTCTTCCGTTTTTACGTTTTTCTACATATTAATATGTGTATACATCTCTATTGATATGTATGTATATATATATATATATATATATACGTTGGGCCTTCAATGAATTCCCAGACTTTTTTTGTACAGGCATTTAAAATTGTCGTAGACTCCTGAAAATTCGGTATGTTATTGCAATACATACTATGAGATGACTGACCAATTTTTATGATTTCAGGTTCAAATGAACAGCTACAGCAGCAATTGGAATACACCCTATATACATATGTGTGTGTGTATGTTTACGTATATATGTGTGTATATATATATTTTTATGTTAGTATAAATATATATATATATATATATATATATATATATGTATATATATATATAGGTCTAGAACTACCGGGGTATAAGCCTAACTTTACATAGCAGCTAAGATTTATAATGCTCTGCTACTCAACCGCATTAAACCAGAAATACAGAAAATTCTAAGCAAGAATCTAAATGTTTTTCGGAAAACGTGATCCATAATATCACAGATTCTAACAATCTGACGAAACTTAGATGGAGTTCGTGCATGAAACCCAGAGGTTACACTCTTATTTGTAGATTTCTCCAATGCATTTGACTCCATTTACGGGGGGAAGAAGGAGAAAATACTTCTAGCTTATGGTTTCGCAAAAGAAACTTTCGCAGCCAGTATGATGCTCAATAAAAACCCGAAAGTTAAAGTTTGCTAACCAGATGGAGACACAGACTCCTTAGTTTCTGGTGTTCTTCAGGTGAACACATTAGCCCCATATTTTTTTACAATCTACCTAGACGACGTACTTCAAACGTCAATAGATCAAATGATAGAAAAAGGTATTACACAAAAAAGTGAAGAAGCAGACGATAGCCCCCACAAACTATTACGGCGACAAATCACCTACTCAAGTCGAATGAATCTCAGCTAAAGTCTGGAGCAGGCAGTATGTGGCATTGGCCTCCATGTGAATTCAGACAAAACAGAGTATATGTGTTTTAATCAAAAAGGAGACATCTCCACACTATATGGTGGCTCACTTAAATTAGTGGACAAATTCACCTACCAACAGCGTCTCATCTACTGAAAATTACAATAATATGCGACTAGCGAAGGTATAGACTGCTATCAATCGGTTATCGATCACAAGGAAGTCAAACCTATCCTATAAAATAAAACCTAATTTTTTTCCAAGCAGTGGGGTCAATTCTACTATATATATATATATATATATATACAAATATATATATATATATATATATATATATATATATATTGTGTACATATATGTGTGTATATATATATATATATATATATGTGTGTGTGTGTGTGTGTGTGCATATATATGTAGGTATTCAAATACATTTATGTATATGTAAGCATATATACATATATATATATATATATGCATGTATATGTGTTGATATATATATTTACGTGTGTCTGTGTATATATATGGTTGGTTGTTTGGGTTTTATGACATATCAACCTTTATAGGTTATTTAACGACAAATCCATTTTTATAAAAATAATCAGTTTTATTTCAAACAATTCAGTTTAGCATGAGTACAGAATTTAATTTCTATTTCAACCTATTCCGTTTATTCAAACAGTTCTAATTCAGCCAATTCAGTTTAGTATAAGTATCTGTTTTGTTTACATACAGTTAAATGTCAAAACAGTTCTCTATTAAACAATTCAGTTAAGTGTAAGTACAGTTTCAATGTCAAAAACAGTTCCGTTTCAAACAATTCACTTTAGGATAAGTATGCAGTTTAAATGTAAGAACACAGTTTAATTGTCAAAAACATTTCTATTTCAAGCCATTCAGTTTAAACAGTTCTAATTCAAATAATCCAGTTTGGCGTAAGTATACATTTTGTTCTGTTTAACCCATAGACTGGCCCCTATCAGGTGCTACCATTTCAGGCCTGAGTCGATCTGGGAGCAATGGCAATGAAGGGGTGCTCTGCTTTCCCCAAAGCTCCAGCATCACTGGAACCTCACCATCAGATATATATATATATATCATATATGTCATATCCAGAACACTCGTTGAAGGGGGTCTTACTCCTCTGCAAAGGTGCAGTCAGTGTATTCTACATCCCCAGCTAACTGGGCAAGTGTGCGTATATATATATATATATATATATACATGTGCATACATATTTACAGATATGCATATATATTTGTTTATATATATATATATATATATATATATATATATATATATGACTATATGTATATATACATATCTATATACATTTATTTACATATCTATATATATATATATATATATACGAGGATCATTAAATTAATTTCCAGACTTTTTTCGTCTGGGCACTTTTATTGATAGTACACACATGAAATTCTAGTCGCCTTCGAAGTAATCTCCTCCGGCTGCAATGCACATGTTGTACCGTTCCAACAACTTCTGGAAGGTCCCATGGAAGTCCCCTTGTGTGAGCGTGTCAATGACCTTCGTCACACCCTCTTTCATCTCCTCAATTGTCTCATAACGACTGCCTCTGAGCTTAGGAAATAACCAAAAGTCGCAGGGAGCAAGGTCTGGACTATTGGGAGGCTGAGGAACTGTCTTGATGCCCATCTTGCTCAAATAGTCTGTGACAAGGATGGAGTTGTGGACTGGTGCATTGTCCCGGTGGAAATGCCACTGAGCCGATTTGAAGAGTGCTGGCCTCTTCCATGGGAATCTCTTGCTGAACTCCCATAAAACCTCAACATAGTAACCCTAACCCTAAGCCTTTGGCCAATCAGCTCTGGTCTATTGACTTTCTTACTCCTCCCAAACCTCTCATCATCCCTCACAGACTACCTGCCTTCCTTGAATATATATATATATATATACGTGATGCCACTCAAAACTCATGCTCGATTCATACAAGACGGTCCAAAAGCAGTCTGACTCTTTCCATACGTTTCTGTGGCATTTTTTCCACGTTTAAAACAGAATTTTATTGCATATCGTTCTTCTAAAGTGTCCTCACGTCCAGACTGCATTTTTGAAATTCACCAGCTGTGACAATCAGGTTTTAGTAGGGTGTATTCCAATTGCTGCTGTAGCTGTTCATTTGAAGCTGAAATCATAGAAATCGGCCAGTCATTTCATAAGATGTATAGAAATAACATACTGAATTTTTAAGGGTCTAAGACACTTTTAAATGCCTTTACAAAAAAGTCTGAAAACTCATTGAAGGCACCACGTATATATATATATATATATAAGGTGGCACCACGTATATAAATATATATATATATATAAGGTGGCGCACCATAGTCGAGGATGACCCGAATGCGACCTTTGAAATAGCTACTACGCCGAGGTATAGGGGAGGGCACTACACCTTTTTTTTTGATTGCTCAAATGAAGTTTTCATTCATGCCTTATTATTCTGAGTGTTAAACAAGGAGGTATCAAGTACCATTTTAAATTAGCGTGTTTTGTGTGACTCGACCTGCGATTGAAAACCTATTGATCTCCCGATCCTTTGGCGAACACTCGTCACTATACCAATGGGCCAATATCCATGACACTGACGTATATATATACATTTATATTTGTATTTATATGTACATTTGCCTGTTATGCATATATATTAGTATTTAATGTATATATATATATATATGTGTGTGTGTGTGTGTGTGTGTGTGTATGTATGTATGTATGTATATTACAATCCACAGACAGACTGTTTCGTTGTATCACAACTCTTCAGTGTTGCTAGACACGTAGGACGCTTGAAGCTGGGATTGAAACCCGCCTAACTTATATATATATATATATATATATATATATATATATAACTTATATATATATATATATATATATATATATATATATATATGTGTGTGTGTGTGTGTACATTTGTGTGTATATTTTATATTTGCATTTTTACTTATATATATATATATATATATCATTCCTATTCTTATGTGTGTATATAATGTATGTATATATGGGCACCTTTGGTGGTGTAACGGTTAGCAAGCTCGACTAACAAACCTACACGTGTGAGTTCGAGTCTCATTGGGCGCCCCATTCATTCGGCCTTGTGCCACATCGAAGCAAAGAGCTTTGTAAATTACTATATATGTATGTATATATTTTATTTGTTATATAGAGTTCACGCCAGATCCACACTTCGGGTGTTTTTTTTTTGAGTGGGTGGCCCATTTTTGGAGTGGGTGGCCCATTTTATAGATAACGTTTTTAAATGAACCAGACCTCTTTTGCACATATTCAAATGATTTCATGTTTTTCTCGTACGAATAATTTTATATACTATTACTCATTTGCTTTGCAAGGCAGTTAAATGGTTTCAATTATTGCTATCTAGCACTAATAATTTAATTCAACAACAGTAATTCGCTTGTACGAAGTTAAATGGCAATAAATATATCATTTGTAAGTCAATTGTTCTGAGGTAATCTTATTTTTAAATAATTCAGATCTAATTTGTTTCCACTCAAGTAGAACTAATGTTAACACACGGTTAAATCGTTCCAAATATGCTAAAACAAATAGTTCTATTTTGTATTAATCATTTGTTTGAACTAACCAATCTGATGGTGAGGTTGTAGGAGGTGACTGTGTTTTGATATTTAAGTTCCATTTTCTAGTTGTATATTTAATTTGTTTTTATATGTGGTTGCGTGTTCTCACGAGTCGGAAGGTCGCCAATTTGTAGGGGGACATGTTATTTGGTAGATATGTTTAGTCCCCCAAAATTTAATGTTGTGGTTTAGTATATGTTTTGTTTAATGGTTTGTTATGTTTGGAAAAAGGCACATGGAAAAAGGGAAAATAAGCACATGGAGACAAATGTAGTAAATGAGTAAAGATATGAAACGGCGCGGACAAAAGGAACATTCAAAACGAGGCGACAAACAAAACAAATTCATATTCAGAACAAAACATGCAATGATACATTTAGAATATTGCTATGGTTCTATTTTGTTCGTAAAATAATCCTCTGTGTGTGTGTGTGTGTGACTAACACTAAAACTACAGAAAGGGTTAAATAATAAAAGTGTCCTATTCATGTTGACTATATATTTTTAAATGTTCATTTCTTCCTGTGGTTTGAAACAGTTGGTGTTTCCGAGGCTGGAAAAAGTCTCATAGGCAAAGTATTTTGAAGAAAAGAAGGTTTGCATGGTTTATCCATTTTGTGGCTTTTGACGTCAATTGGTGAATAAGCGAGTCACACTGGAGAGAGTGTGTTAGCGCTGCAATAGAAATTGGGAAAAAGAGAAAGAATGTTTGAAGACGTATTTATAGAAAATACGTGTCTTGGAATCGACTCCAAAAAAACGCGGGACGAAATTCAAACGTGGACGTAGTTTTAAGCAGGTCACGTGGTTCTCCTGGCCAATGGTTTCCCGAGACTGAATATTTGTGTGCGTCCGCCATCTTGGTGTGGAAACAAGGGGCATACCGACCAATTTAAATTATTGGCATGTAAGTCCTAAAAGGTTCTGAGAATGCAAAGCACCATTTCATTGCCATCGCTCCCAGGTCCACTCTGGCCCGGAGTGGTAGCACTTGATAGGGCCCAGTCCATGGGTTAAATAGAACTAAACTCTCGTACTTATGCTAAATTGAATTGTTTGAAATTGAACTGTTTTGATATTTAAACTACGTACTTATGCTAAACTGAATTGTTTGAAATAGAACTGTTTGACTAAACTGAATTGTTTAAAATAGAGCTGTTTAGTTGTATAAAAACGGATTTGGCATGAAATAACCAACAAAGATTGATATGTCATAAAACCCAAACAGACAAACAAACAGTTGAAGAGTTTCAAGTATTGCTATTTTACACTAATAATTGTATTCAACATGACTCACGCTTTTGCACACGGTTAAATACTTCCAAGTATTGCTATATATCACTAATGATTCTTTTAGACAGTCATTTGTTCACACGCAGTTAAATGATCAAAAAGTTCTATTTCTAACAATTCAATTTATGTGTCAAATAGTTCTATTTGACCCATCGATAGAAGCCTATCAGGTGCTACCACTCTGGGTCAGAATGGACCTGGGAATAATGGCAATAAAGGGGTACTCCACATTCCCCAAAGCTCCAGCATTACTGATGCCTCACCTTTAGAGTGTCTGATGTCAGATGTTGGACACTCGTTGAAGGAGAAGGCCTTTCCCATCTGCAGAAATGCAGTTTGTGTATTCTACTGCCCCAGCTGACAATGTTGTATATACACACACACACACACATATATATATATATATATATATATATATATATATATATATATATAGGTTAATCAGTCATATCGGAGAGATCACTCTTTGATAAAATTAAACAGTATTTTTCCCAACTGTATCCTTGTAAATACTACTTTATGGATACACTACACAGTCTGTAACAAAACACATGGAGAAAATCTGATTGTTAACTCCTCCAGGTTGCTAGGAGCTATTTTGAACAATCCTGGAAGTAGCTGATGATCCGTTCTAATCTGAAAAATCATCCAGTTAGTTTGAACTTGACATGGAGACACTACTTGAGAAGGAAGGACTAATTCTTAAGCTCTGTTCTTCTTTGGACCTGTACACCTAGACACGCCATTGTTAGTCAACCAAGAAGAACTGTTGTGAGCCCTGTGCATACTCAAAGTGTATTTTGGAGAACGTACTAGAAATGATGGATGATTGGGACAAGTGAAGATAAGAGTGTCTGGAAAATCCATGCTCTCCCAGCAACTTAAAGATAACATAAATGATAAATGTAAATCTATTCCTGACTGACCTTAACATGATGTAAACACTAGTAATTCCTCACTGACTCTGAAAATGTACCTTAACACGATGTAAACCCTAGCAATCCCTCACTGACTCTGAAAATGTACCTTAACACGATGTAAACCCTAGCAATCCCTCACTGACTCTGAAAATGTACCTTAACACGATGTAAACCCTAGCAATTACTCACTGACTCTGAAAATGTATTTTAACATGATGTAAACCCTAGCAATTACTCACTGACTCTGAAAATGTACCTTAACATGATGTAAACTCTAGCAATTCCTCTCTGACTCTGAAAATGTCTCTCCACTTGGTGTAAACCATACCAGTCCGACTCTCTTTCTCTCTCGCAAAGAAAACACTCATGACTTGATAAATAAAAAGAGAGTTTATATTTTTATAGATAAGTGTTGTTTTCACTTTCACCCCCATTCCAATATACAAGAGTGGTGCCTTCAATAAGTTTCCAGACTTTTTTGTACTGGCATTTAAAATCGTCGTAGACACTTGAAAATTCAGTATGTTATTGATATACATCTTATAAGATGACTGGCCATTTTTATTATTTGAGGTTCAAATGAACAGCTACAGCAGCAATTGGAATACACCCAATTTAAAACCTGATTGTCACAGATGGTGAATTTCAAAAATACAATCTGGACGTGAGGACACTTTAGAAGAACGATATGCAATAGAAATCTGTTTTAAACTTGGAAGAAATGCCACAGAAACGTATGGAATACTTCAGGCTGCTTTTGGACCATCTTGCATAAATGAAGCATCAGTTTTTGAGAGGCATAAGAGATTCAAGGAAGGCAGGGAGTCTGTGAGGGATGATGAGAGGTGTGGGAGGAGTAAGGAAGTCAATACACCAGAGTTGATTGGCCAAAGGGTTACGGTTACGGTTACTATGTTGAGGTTTTAAGGGAGTTCAGCAAGAGATTTCGTCGGAAGAGGCCAGCACTCTTCAAATCGGCTCAGTGGCATTTCCAACAGGACAATGCACCAGTCCACAACTCCATCCTTGTCACAGACTATTTGAGCAAGATGGGCATCAAGACAGTTCCTCACCCTCCCAATAGTCCAGACCTTGCTCCCTGTGACTTTTGTTTATTCCCTAGGCTCAGAGGCTGTCGTTATGAGACAATTAAGGAGATGAAAGAGGGTGTGACGAAGGTCATTGACACGCTCTCACAAGAGGACTTCCATCGGACCTTCCAGAAGTTGTTGGAACTGTACAACATGTGCATTGCAGCCGGAGGAGATTACTTCAAAAGGGACTAGAATTTCATGTGTGTACTATCAATAAAAGTGCCCATACGAAAAAAGTCTGGAAACTTATTTAATGATCCTCGTATATCTGTTCATATAAGTAATTTCAATCATACATCTTAGATGCATCAACGAGATAAGATGTTATTGTAATACTCGTCCGCGTCCATGATTTACTTCACAAGACTTACACGAATCTCCCGCCAAATCTATCCTATACCAATACTTCCAAACTAACATGAATTAAGCCCCCACTCAAAACTATTCAGTCAGTCTTTAACTCTAACCTTATACCCTTATTCGAAGCCAAAAAAAGGGGAAAAACTCCCGTTTATTTGGCTCACGAAATCATTTACAACAGATTAACTCATACTTATTTGCCGAGATTTCCCTACCCGTTTATCATTAATTTATGCTCATATTACCAATTTAATGCATATTCCTAAAAAAAAAAAAAAAAAATTTTTTAAAAAAGCGCTACTCTATTCAACTCCTTACATTCTAATTTATTACTATTTCGAACCGATCTCCAGTAAAATTAGATCGAATGTAAATAACGAAATTTTTAAAGAGAAACTACTGAATATTATCATCAAAGCTCTAATATCCAAACGATGTATTCATAGAATCCGTTTTATTGACATTATATTTGGAGCACCCACTCATAAGACGAAATATGGTGGAAAAGTTTCTTGTGAAATTTTTTTAAGGTGTGAGGAATATGTCACATGGCAAATTGTTTGTGTCAATGACATACACCAACCCACCTTTACAAAAAAAAAAAGGTATTTTTAATTTATTGATTTTAGAAATCTGAAAAGACTATATATAGCTGAAATACTTTTTTAAAATCAATCAGGAGTAGCAAGTGACACAGAAGTATTATTTCATAGGTCTACATTTATCAAAATATTCATCATAAAATGTTTCTTTTATTATAAGAAAAAAATAAGAAGATTTCTTTGTAATTTCTAGTAATAAATTTTACAATCAAAACTAAAAATAAGATTGCATAAATATAAATATGAGGTATAAACAGATTTCCTGTTTACATATTTGTCAAATTGATTCAGAAATTTGTGTTTCTTTACTTTTTTATAATTAATTTATACATGTTCTTTAAATTGGTTTATGTTTTTGTTGTTGTCATGGGTTATTTAATGCCAAAGCGATCATGAAGCTGAAGACGTGGGTCAGCACAATCAAGGATGACCTAGCAGGACTATCAGGTCCCCAAGTAGTTGGTCTTCGGCGATGGAATCGCAATTGGCTTGCCATTTCGTGTGACCTGGCTCAGGATCAGCGAATGTGGGCTGTGATGGTTCGAGATGCTGTACTTGCTTGGGAGGAAGCCGGTTCAACCCGACCAGGGTGAAAGCCGATACAAGTCAAGTCAAAGCGATCATGGTAGAAGAATAGTCGAGGTGCTATTTAACCCATACTTGGGGATAAGGGGTTTCCTGTCTTTCCCGAGGGTATTGGTCTAAAAGTGAATGCAGTAACATGATTGAAGTTCGAACTTGCTGAACTGCAATTTTTTAGTAAGCTTGTTAACCATTATGCTATGGGGAATCCCCTTAGAAGTTAAATAATGAGTTTAAGATCGGGGGATGATTTTTTTCTTTTTTTTAAGATTTACAATAAACTCAGAAGAGTGGTTTCACTAATGTAGTTATGCTTACATTAAAAAGATTTTTTTAGCCCCGAGAGCATTTCCGTTAGAGATATATGTCTTGTGTTTATTGTTGTGTTCTGGTTAGTGAACACAAGTATTAGTAATAAATACACAAACCCGTGCCCGTGGTGTAATGGTTATCGTCGTAGGAAATGGACACGACGACACGAGTTCAAATCCTGGGCGAGACTGATTGCATTTCACATAGCACTAATACCCTTGGGAAAGGTATGAATCCAATTATTCTCCTTCCAGCTATGGGTAAATAGTAGGGCAGACTAGGTTCTTCGGCCTTGGTGAGGCAACTAGTCTAGGAGAAGGAAAAACTCTGAATTCAAACCTGTTAAACTCCGCTTAAAAATTTACCTTGTGTCATATCCTGCCCGAGCGGAGGGTTTGGTAAATATGATAAATAGACAAACCACGATATGTGAGGAAATAGTTATATTTACAGGAAAGAGTATTTACAAGAGAGAGACTGTTAGTAGTAGTAACATAGGATTAGTAATAGAGTAAGGATATACTTCAACAATCGGAAACGCTCTTCAAACTCGTAGACGTAGACTGGTCTCGTACTGATTTCAGACTGATCTGGTATAAGAGCTACTGCCATATATGGTAGATGGACCAGCTCATTATGTCGAAAAGGTAGGTGATACCCAACATTTATCTTTTCCACATTCTGGTAAAATTATACCATAGCCATATACACGAATATGCGAAATGTACATGGGACGTTCATTACATATATACATAGAACATAGGAATCTCGAAATTCGAAAAACACGTAACGACTTCTCAGTTCAGGTACGAACCTTTTCATTACCTTGGAGTTTAAAGGTTCTTCGACATAAGGAGAGAGGCATAATCTTTCTATTCTGGCTTTTTCATCTGCCCCCCCCAATACGTGTAGCACCCGCCACAAAGGTCTCCGCGAGCAAGCGAAAGTCAACCGTTTCGTTCGGTGTCCAGTTCTCAACTAACTGACTTTTTCAAAGTCTCCCAAAATCCTCCGCGCGCTTCCGGTGCGTGACGTCATTTGGCATTAAATAACCAACAATGGTTGATATGCCATAAAACCCAACCAAATCTCAGGCTTGTTTAAGAATATTATCAAAAACGTCTTGACAAATCATATATATTTAATATATATATATATATATGTACAAAGAGGATTTGGCTTAAAAAAACAACAATGGTTGATATGCCATAAAACCAAACCAAACCAAATCATATATTTAATATAAACAGAATTTGGCATTAAATTACCAACAATGGTTGATATGTCATAAAACCCAATGAAACCAAATCATATATATTTAATATATATATATATATATATATAAACAGAATTTGGCATTAAATAACCAACAATGGTTGATATGCCATAAAACCTGACCAACCAATGTAGTTACACTTATGTTTTTAGCCCAAGAGCATTTATGATAGAGATGTATGTCTCGCTTTTATGTGTTCGACAGGCTGGTAAAATGAAAACAATGCACAAAATAAAGAAATTTACACACTTTTTTTTTTCCTGCATCCGTTTTATTTTATATTCCTTCATGGGAAGAAAATTGTCATGGTATTTACCTTTCATTTCCTTTGTTTGGAAGATTGTTTATTACCATTTTCAACGGCACTGAAATTCAGTAACCAAAAATTTGCATTTATGCAGTTTATGTTAATATAATAACTATAATTATCTTTCGACTACTATATATTTCTATATATTTACAGAGTTTCAGTGTTATTGAGATTGGTCATAGATAATAGCTAATAATATCCATTTTTATTGTATAATGATGTTTTAAGCAAGATGGAGCCATCATCTATTTAAGTGGCAAACTTCTGATAGCGGTAGACCAGTTCATATGCCTCAGTAGCAATATCTCATCTACTGAAAGTGATGTTGATATGCACATAGGGAAGTGATGGACTGCAATTGACAAGCTGTTGATCTGATGAAAATCTGATCTCTCCCATTGAATAAAATGAAATTCCATCCAAGCTGTGGCTGTGTTGATACTACTGTATAGTTGAACCCCATTAATGATGACAAAATGCAGAGAGAAAAAGCTAGATAAGAGCTGCACAAGAATTTTGTGAACTGTTTCGAACAAATCTAAGAAGCAGCACCTCACAAAACAACAGCTTTACGGCCACTTGCCTCCCATCTCACAAACTATCCAAGTAAGACATAGGCTATGCTATCCAATGTACACACCAGTTATGGCTGACCAGCAAAGACTTATATTCATCAGTTTTGTGTGGACACAGGAGCTCATTTATAGGACTTGCCAAAAGCGATAAATGATATGGATGGATGGTTAGAAAGAGCCAAAGGAATCTATGTTATCGGCACAGCTTGATGATATTGATCTTTGGTTAAGAAGAAAAATCTTTTTTTATAAAATCCTTTTAGGTGTACTTATTTATGGACAGAACTGTATAAGTAATAACGTACCTTGACCAATGCTTATTTTAAATAATGTACCTTGACCAATGCTTATTTTAAATAATGTACCTTGACTAAGGCTTATATTAAGTAATGTACCTTGACCAATGCTTATATTAAGTAATGTACCTTGACCAATGCTTATTTTAAGTAATGTACCTTGACCAATGCTTATTTTAAGTAATGTACCTTGACCAATGCTAATATTAAGTAATGTACCTTGACCAATGCTTATTTTAAGTAATGTACCTTGACCAATGCTTATTTTAAGTAATGTGCCTTGACCAATGCTTATTTTCAATATGGGTAAGTAAAGCTACAAGTTTTACTTTTACCATTCAATGGGTTTGAAATCCCATGTTTTAAGCTCATATCTTTTTATCAAACATGTTTGATTGTTAGATTGGTCTGTTTTATATTTCATTCCTTGCATGTTTTTCCATTATTATATGCTATCATTAGCCAAACATTTTTTGTGCATTCTAGGGTAACTGCAAACTGCTTCCAGTGTTGAGGCACCGATTCTTGGGTTTTGGAAATGTGCAGCTAGCCCTTCTTTACTATGATGGCCTTCTCTTGCAAGATGTTTTTTCATTTAGTCCATGAATTATTATTATTATTATAAAATTTATAGCAGATGGAGTGCTTGTATCAGGAAGCTAAAAACACATGTCTAGTCCAGTGGGTTGGCAACACCTGAAGAAACTTTTCTTCTTAGCACTAAAAGCTAAACTCTCAGCAGTAGTTTTATGAGATGATCCTACACTCATGTATTCATTGGTGAAGGATGAATCTACCCAGTCTCCATGACTCGAGCTTCTAAAGTGTCAGGCAATTCTGTTATATCATCATCTACAGCATCGCAACGACACAATAATAAAGACAGATGCAGGAAGACTTCTTTATAAAAATATATACCTCTCACTTTATTGCAAGGGTCCGAAAGGGTTGTGCGGGGTTTTACTGTGAGAGGGAGCTGGAGATCGAACATAACTGAAATATTTTGACCCCAAAGTTATGACCGTCAACGTTGTGTCTTTCTCGTTCTTTTGATGCTCAACCAGAGGCCCAGAGGCCACTCTGCTGGGTAATGACTTTCTTTATTGCATCTTATCAGCATCTTCTCCGGACCTCAACTCATCAGGGTCCAAAGGCCCCTTCGCCCTGATGTGGCTTTCCCTACCACATCCCGTCTATAACTCCGTCCGATCTTCAACTCAATTGCCTGCAACTCTACTGGCAACTCCACAGGCCGTCGAACTCAGATGCGTTATATAATCGTTCGACGCCCACTCGATCTTTGAAATCGAATGTTTAATCGTCATCAAGCGGAAATAACTGTTATGCAGTTCAGAGGTCACTCTCTTCCGGTGCATCAGTCTATGTGTGTACCATGGGAATTTTTTTAGCTCGCCCCATTTCATCAGCCAATTTCCGCCCAAGCGATTTCCTCTCGTAACTGCCATTGGAATGTGTCACCTCCTTCAGGTGCATCACCTTAAAATGGCATTTTTTGGCCGGGTCAAAAGGTCAAAACATAACAATTCAACTCTTCTTGCTTTGGGGGGTTATGGTTAGGTGATGGCTGGGAGTCAAAATCACTGAGACAAAGAACACTTCATTTTTTGGCTACACTCTAATTAATGTCTTGAACACACATGTATTCATTGGTGAAGGATGAATTTTCCCAGTGTCCACAGCTTGAGTTTCTACACTGTAATTGATGTCTTGAACACACATGTATTCATTGGTGAAGGATGAATTTTCCCAGTGTCCACAGCTTGAGTTTCTACACTGTAATTGATGTCTTGAACACACATATATTCATTGGTGAAGGATGAATTTTCCCAGTGTCCACAGCTTGAGTTTCTACACTGTAAATGATGTCTTGAACACACATGTATTCATTGATGAAGGATGAATTTTCCAGTGTCCACAGCTTGACTTTCTACACTGTAATTGATGTCTTGAACACACATGTATTCATTGGTGAAGGATGAATTTTCCCAGTGTGCACAGCTTGACTTTCTACACTGTAATTGATGTCTTGAACACACATGTATTCATTGGTGAACGATGAATTTTCCCAGTGTCCACAGCTTGAGTTTCTACACTGTAATTGATGTCTTGAACACACATGTATTCATTGGTGAAGGATGAATTTTTCCAGTGTCCACAGCTTGACTTTCTACACTGTAATTGATGTCTTGAACATACATGTATTCATTGGTGAAGGATGAATTTTCCCAGTGTGCACAGCTTGACTTTCTACACTGTAATTGATGTCTTGAACACACATGTATTCATTGGTGAAGGATGAATTTTCCCAGTGTCCACAGCTTGAGTTTCTACACTGTAATTGATGTCTTGAACACACATGTATTCATTGGTGAAGGATGAATTTTTCCAGTGTCCACAGCTTGACTTTCTACACTGTAATTGATGTCTTGAACACACATGTATGTATACATTGGTGAAGGGTGAATTTTTCCAGTGTCCACAGCTTGACTTTCTACACTGTAATTGATGTCTTGAACACACATGTATTCATTGGTGAAGGATGAATTTTCCCAGTGTCTACAGCTTGAGTTTCTACACTGTAATTGATGTCTTGAACATACATGTATTCATTGGTGAAGGATGAATTTTCCCAGTGTCCACAGCTTGAGTTTCTACACTGTAATTGATGTCTTGAACACACATGTATTCATTGGTGAAGGATGAATTTTCCCAGTGTCCACAGCTTGAGTTTCTACACCGTAATTGATGTCTTGAACACACATGTATTCATTGGTGAAGGATGAATTTTCCCAGTGTCCACAGCTTGAGTTTCTACACTGTAATTGATGTCTTGAACACACATGTATTCATTGGTGAAGGATGAATTTTCCCAGTGTCCACAGCTTGACTTTCTACACCGTAATTGATGTCTTGAACACACATGTATTCATTGGTGAAGGATGAATTTTCCAGTGTCCACAGCTTGACTTTCTACACTGTAATTGATGTCTTGAACACACATGTATTCATTGGTGAAGGATGAATTTTCCCAGTGTGCACAGCTTGACTTTCTACACTGTAATTGATGTCTTGAACACACATGTATTCATTGGTGAACGATGAATTTTTCCAGTGTCCACAGCTTGACTTTCTACACTGTAATTGATGTCTTGAACACACATGTATGTATACATTGGTGAAGGGTGAATTTTTCCAGTGTCCACAGCTTGACTTTCTACACTGTAATTGATGTCTTGAACACACATGTATTCATTGGTGAAGGATGAATTTTCCCAGTGTCTACAGCTTGAGTTTCTACACTGTAATTGATGTCTTGAACATACATGTATTCATTGGTGAAGGATGAATTTTCCCAGTGTCCACAGCTTGAGTTTCTACACTGTAATTGATGTCTTGAACACACATGTATTCATTGGTGAAGGATGAATTTTCCCAGTGTCCACAGCTTGAGTTTCTACACCGTAATTGATGTCTTGAACACACATGTATTCATTGGTGAAGGATGAATTTTTCCAGTGTCCACAGCTTGACTTTCTACACTGTAATTGATGTCTTGAACATACATGTATTCATTGGTGAAGGATGAATTTTCCCAGTGTCCACAGCTTGAGTTTCTACACTGTAATTGATGTCTTGAACACACATGTATTCATTGGTGAAGGATGAATTTTCCCAGTGTCCACAGCTTGAGTTTCTACACCGTAATTGATGTCTTGAACACACATGTATTCATTGGTGAAGGATGAATTTTCCCAGTGTCCACAGCTTGACTTTCTACACTGTAATTGATGTCTTGAACATACATGTATTCATTGGTGAAGGATGAATTTTCCCAGTGTCCACAGCTTGAGTTTCTACACTGTAATTGATGTCTTGAACACACATGTATTCATTGGTGAAGGATGAATTTTCCCAGTGTCCACAGCTTGACTTTCTACACCGTAATTGATGTCTTGAACACACATGTATTCATTGGTGAAGGATGAATTTTTCCAGTGTCCACAGCTTGACTTTCTACACTGTAATTGATGTCTTGAACATACATGTATTCATTGGTGAAGGATGAATTTTCCCAGTGTCCACAGCTTGAGTTTCTACACTGTAATTGATGTCTTGAATGTAACCCACTCAAAGACCAGAGCTTGGATGAGAAAGAAAAATATAATACCACATTCTGAACCCAATCAATTAACAAAGAAAAATATTTGATCATTTCAGAATTCCACTGTATTTGACAAAAGCTTACCAAATGTTATTTTCAAAATGGGGAAATTGTGGGATATTTAATTTCCTTTTATTATTTGTTTCATATTCTATTTTCAGATTTTCTTTTTCTTTTTTATTTCAAAATTTATTAGTTTATTAACCATTTCATTATGTCAGTGATCTAATGTTATGAATTTTAATCAGGTTCACAGAGTACAAACTCATTTTAGTCCTGAGATGGAACCTAGAAGTTTAATTAAATGATGACACATCCAGCTGTGATATGAAACTTGATATTATAGCTTGTCATATTTCTAAAAACAAAAACAAAAAATAGTATAAAATACCATGAAATTTTATTAAAAAAAGAAGAAATTTGCCTCATAATTATTAAATAAAGTCCTCCTGAAATCTTTTCTTTTTTTTTTTCTTTTTCAAACTTAGCTTTAAAAATATTTTATTTAAAAAAACATACATAACGTTTGGTAATATATTTTTACATATATATCAAATGAAAGTAAATATGGATCAAAATCCGACCATATGAAGGTAGCAGAAAAAACATAATCTAAATAGGTAAATTTATTATGATGTAAAGTCGATGCTAATGTTTTCGTTTCAGTAACCATTATCAGGACTTGGATATGAGAATAGTTCACATAGCGATGGATGCTTGCTGAGAAATGTTTCCACATGCCAGAAACGTTCTAAAGACTTTTGAATTATGAATGCTATGTGCACGTTAGTGATCTTTTCGTTGTATATTTCTCATTTGCTCCTGTCATCTGAGCAAGCATCCATCGCTATGGGAACTATTCTCATATCCAAGTCCAGATGATGGTTACTTAAACCAAAACGTTAGCATCGACTTTACATCATAATAAATTCACCTATTTGGATTATGTTTGTTCTGCTACCTTCATATATATCAAATATATGATTTGTAAACAAATTTTGTAGATACACACTGTTAACTGATCAAACAGATCTATTTCTAACAATTCAATTTAGCATAAGTCAATAAAGTTAAATGGTTCCAAGTATTGTTATGTATCACTAACAATTCAATTAAACATCAGTCATTTGTTTACACATAACATATGGTAATCATCCTATTCAGACCACCCTCCCACCCAACATACACCAAATATAGAGTCATAAAATAACCTGTAATAACTTCACAAGAGAATGAAAACCAATTAACAATATTTTGGTATAAGTTGCATTCACATTGTTCTATTTGTTTGGATAAAATAGATTTGTTTGAAAATTATTACAATTAAATAGGAATACTTGAAACCATCACAAATTGTTTTTATTTGGTTTGGTTTTATGGCATATGAACCATTGTTAGTTATCTAATACCAAATCCTGTTTTTAGATATATATCAAATATATGATTTGTAAACAAATTTTGTAGATACACACTGTTGACTGATCAAACAGTTCTATTTCTAACAATTCAATTTAGCATAAGTCAACAAAGTTAAATAGTTCCAAGCAGTGCTATGTATCACTAACAATTCAATTAAACATCAGTCCTTTGTTTACACACATTTAAATGATCAAACAATTCAATTTAGGATAAGTCATGTTTGCACCTTGATTTAAATGTCAAACAGTTCTATGTGACCGATAGATAGGAACCTATTCAGTACTACTACAGAGTGGACTGGGGAGCAATGGCAAAGAAGGGGTACTCCCCATCCCCAAAGTTCTAGTATTATTGGAGCCTTATCATCAGATTGTTTAATGCCATATCCAGGACACTCATTGGAAGGTGGGCCTTACCCCTCTACAGAGATGAAGTAAGTGTATTCTACAACCTCCCTCCTCCACCAGCTGACAGGGCTATATGTAACTATGTGCAAACTAAGGATTATTACAATCAAATAAGAATAGTGACTTGAAACAATAGAATTGCTAGAAAATTATTTGTATTACATAGGAATACTTGAAACCATAGAATTTCTTGCAAATTATTTTTATTAGGAATACTTGAAACCATAAAATTGCTTGCAAATTATTTGTATTATATAGGAATACTTAAAGCCATATTATGGCTTTCAAATTATTTGTATAAGACAGGAATACTTGAAACCATATAACTACTAGTAATTTTTTTGTATTACATAGGAATACTTGAAACCATATAATTCCTTGCAAAGTATTTGAATTACATAGGAATACTTGAAACTATAGAATTGCTGGCAAATTATTTTTATTAGGAATACTTGAAACCATAAAATTGCTTGCAAATTATTTGTATTATATAGGAATACTTAAAGCC
Organism: Sepioteuthis lessoniana; assembly: GCA_963585895.1. Taxonomy (NCBI): domain Eukaryota; kingdom Metazoa; phylum Mollusca; class Cephalopoda; order Myopsida; family Loliginidae; genus Sepioteuthis; species Sepioteuthis lessoniana. The sequence goes on from CAUZXS010005906.1 coordinate 54,989, forward strand.
ATATTATTGCTT
>CAUZXS010005906.1:60000-168461 GCA_963585895.1 Sepioteuthis lessoniana
ATAGATAAAAAATTCCCTTAGTCAACGTGGTACGCTTGTTGGCCGAGCAGTCTGAGACTTAGTCTAATGAAAATTTGGATAGGTTTCGATCCCAGCTTTGAGTGTCCTACATGTCTAGCCACACTGAAGAGTTCTGATAGAACAAAACAGTCTGTCTGTGGATGACAATATATATATATATATATATATACATATACATATATATATATACACACATATATATATATATATATATATATATTTATCAATATATATATATATATATATATATATATACAGATATATATATATATTTATATGTAAATATATTTATATATACATATATATATATTTATTTGTATATATATATATATATATATATATGAAATATATAAGATTTGGCTTAGTTGGGTTTTATGGCACATCCACCATTGTCAGTTATTTAATGCCAAACCCTTTTTATACATATCCTTTATGATTTTTAAATGCATAGTTTAATTCTAAATTGAACTATTTATGTTAGATTATTTGGAACCATGTAACTGTGTGCAAAAAAATTAACTCTGACACATTTAATAATAAAATTAACTACTACCTATCAACTTTCATTTTCATATGCATAACCATTTAACTGTATGCAAAGAAATGGGCTCTGGTTCGTTTATGAATATCAGCTATAAAGTATTTAACAGAGTGAAAAAAATAAGCTCATGCTCATTTCAAAATGCTATCAACAAAATGTGTTGGAGGTGCCCGTGGTGTAATGCTGTATCACAGGATATGCACACGGCGACACGAGTTCAAATCCTGGACCTGACTGATTGCATTTCACATAGCACTAATACCCTTGGGAAAGGTATGAATCAAATTATTCTCCCTCCAGCTATGGGTAGATAGTAGGGCAGACTAGGTTCTTCAGCCTTGGTGAGGCAACTAGTCTAGGAGAAGAAAAACTCTGAATTAAAACCTGTCAAACTCCGCTTAAAAATTGATCTTGTGTCATATCCTGCCCGAGCGGAGGGTTTGGTAAAATTGATCAACAAAATGTGTAAACAAATCATATATATTTAATACATATGTATAAACTGGATTTGGCATTAAATAACCTTTAAGGGTTGATATGCCATAAAACCTAATTAACCATCCTGGAGTAGTAGTACCTGTGGTAGTAGTCAAATAGATCTTTTTGCAACTTATTTTTATGAGAGATACTTTGTATATCATCATCATTATGACAAAGTACTGCTAGCATGGATTTCCCTGACCCTCTCTCACTACTAGTCTCTATCGTTCATTACTCTCGGAAGGTCTTTCATGCTACATCTTGAATCAATACTGAGCTATTGTAGATAGTTTCTCGCTGGGCGTCCAAGCCTTGCTCATCTGTGTGAAGGGATCCACAGGAATACTTCACTTATTAGCTCATCCTTGCTTTTCCAGCAGTGTCCCACAAGACTTATTCATCTAATTTTGATGGTTTTCTAGATGGGTGGTAGGTGGCTGTACAGCTGCTGCTTTGTGGGATGTTGCCACCGGAATATGTTTAATATAGCTCAGAGCATTCTTGTGCCATTGCCATCAAGCTTTTTTTTTACATATGCTTAGTCAGCATCCATGTGGTGCATCTATATAGTAGGACTGACACAACCACTTCAAGGAAAAAACTATGTTTAATTTTATCAGATAGGCCTGACTTCCATATGACCAATAGCCTATCAATTGCAGTTAATGCCTTCAGAAGTCACGTATAGATGTTATTTTTCATAGATGAGATGCTGCTTCCAAAATAGCTGAATTTGTCCATAAGTTTCAAAGATCTTCCATTTAGTGTGGAGATGTTGCCTCTTTAATTAAAGCATGTGAACTCTGTTTTGTCTGCGTTCACATGGAGGCCTATGCCGCCTGCTGTTCATTCCTGACTATGCAGCAGGAAAATAGCCTGGGCCAGTGTATTTTCCAGAAGTGCTATATCATCAGCATAGTCCGCGTTCATAATAGTTCATGTGGGGTATTGCCTGCTTGTTACTTTTGCCAAAGTAAAGCCATTTTCTTTCATTAAATCAATCGACATTCAAAGCACGTAGTCTAAGCAGATAATAAAAACTCTTATGAGACTACTCAAAAAATATAAAAAAAGTCCAATGAATGCAATTCCCTAACCATGACATAGCCCAAATAACATGTCATAAGAATGAATTAGACCCCACCTCCAACGAAGGTCCTAATATGACCCTAAACAATCTAATGGTGAGGCTACAGTAATGCTTGAGCTTTGGGAAATGTGGAGTACTCCTTCTTTGCTATTACTCCCAGGTGTACTCTGGCCCGGAATAGTTGCACCTGATAGGGTCCTATCTATCGGTCAAGTAGAACTGTTTGATATTGTACCTGAGTACAAACAAATAGATTATGCTAAATGGAATTGTTAGAAATAGAACTGTTTTATTATTTAACTGCGTTTAAGTAAATGACTGATGTTTAATTGAATTGTTATTGATACATAGCAATACTTGGAACTATTTAACTTTGTTGACTTATGCTAAATTGAATCGTTAGAAATAGAACTGTTCAATCATTTAACGAATTATGTATTTAATATATATGTAAAAACGGTATTTGGCATTAAATAATCAACAATAGTTGATATGCCATTAAACCAAACCAAACCAAATGATAGGAGTGTTTGATTATTTAACTGTTTGTAAACAAATGACTGATGTATAATCAAAGTATTAGTGATATATGGTAATACTTGGAACTATTTAACTTTGTTAACTTATGTTTATAAATCATATATATCTAATATATACATGTATAAACCGGATTTGTTTACTAAAGCTAAATTGAATTGTTAGAAATAGAACTGTCAAATCATTTAACAAATTATGTCTTTAATATTTACGTAAAAACAGCATTTGACATTAAATAATCAACAATGGTTGATATGCAATAAAAACCAAACCAAACCTGTTTCTTAAGGACTACTTTGAATTACTTGACCAGATAACTATGTGCAAACAAAGTGACTATTACTAATTATCTAAAAAGTTGTAGTAATTAGCATTACATAGGAATACTTGATATCATAAAAATGTATGCGAGTTATTTATAATAGATAAGAATCATATCATATAACTGAGCACAAATTATTGGTATTAGACAGGAATATTTGATATCATATAACTGTACAAATTATTTGTAATAGATAGGAATATTTGATATCATATAACTGTACAAATTATTGGTATTAGATAGAAATACTTGATATCATATAACTGTGTACAAATTATTTGTATTAAATAGGAATACTTGATTCCATATTAACTGTGTGCCAAAAACCCTTAAGCAAAAAACAACACAAAAAATATAAGAATATACAATTTACACACTACTTGGCATAAAATAACCCTAAACAAGTTTAACTGCCATTAAAATGATTGATTACTTGCTTTATTCAATCAGAATTTCTGCCTAAAGCTCTCTTAACATCAGATTGGAATACTTGAAACCATCTGTGGGCAAATTATTTGTCTTAAGAATAGTTACTTGAAGCTATCACTGTGATACTAAAGATTATTATTAATTACTTGAAATATAATTTTCAGTATTACAAATACTTGAAACCATATAACTGCAAACAAATTATTTGTATTAGATAAAAATACTTGTTATCATATAACGGAATAAAATCTCTTAAGAAATAACTCCATAAAAATTGTAAATATAAGCATACAATGTATACAATTCACTAACCTCTAGACATGAAAAAACCCTTCACATGTTGAGATGTTGTTAAAATCAATCACTCTATAATTTCTCCTGGGATGAGAGTGTAGTAACTGCACACTACCTATAATCAAGTTTTGTCTAAGATTAGAATATACTTAGCTATAAGCAAAAAAAATTAACTAGAATTAAAAAATAATAAATAATCATCTCTCTCTCTCTCTCTCTCTCTCTCTCTCTCTCTATATATATATATATATATATATATATATATATATATATATATTTATATTTATATATATATATATTTTGTATGTTTTACATACGCATTTTTTTATTTTTAAGGAAATATTAAATTTTATTTAAAATTCAAATTAGTCATTATTTTTATCTATATATTTTATACACAATATTTTTGAAAATGACAGTGAGATTTTCACAGGAACAGATACTACACTTTGATTCTAGGCAGATCACACAGATACTGTACACTGATCCTGAGAAAATGTACCAGTCGATAAGCTATAATAATTCTTAAATATAGAATATATTTTGAAAGAAAAAATAATGTTAATATCTGTTTTTAAATTACACAAAAAGTATTTATGATTAATGCATACAATAACAATTTCATAGAAGATAAAGCAAAATGATTTAAAGTCTTTAAACTACACTTAAATATCGTTCGTTTTCTCTTTTTAGGAATCAGTAACAGCTTCGATTTTTTTTTTACAAAATTTTACTTTTTTTTTTCAGTTGAGCGTCTAATTGAGTTACCTCCCTTGCACTCCTAGAGGGCTGACGACGAAGGCAAAAAAAATATATCCGCCAGAACAAATCAAGTAAGAAAATTTAACTAAAACTGGACATTTTTTTTTTTTTTTTTAATCTGAACTCATATGCAATTTGGGACTTTTATGAAATTAACAAATTAGAAAGTTTTCATTTGCAAAGAAAGCAATAATAAACATGCTAGATCAACAATCAGAATCAAAATGAAACATGAAAACATGGATTGATTAAAAACATGACAGGAATAAAAAAAAAAAACTTACAAAGACAAAAAGGAAATTCTAATGGTGAATATGAAAGAGACTTACATTCAATTAAGGAATTAATGATTAAACTTAGTTCCGAGGAGATTGTAGATTGCTCTCATATATATGTCTCCACTTGAAGCATCTCAGTGGTTTAGCCACAATGAAGACATGGGATACAATGAAACAGTACTTCTGTGGATGACAATATATATATACATATATATATACCTTATGAATGTGCTTCTATATATGAAGATAAATGTTAGCAAATTTTCAAAATCCAAGTGTGTATATTTATATATATGAATGTATATACATACGTTCATGTAAATATACATACACACATACATACATATATATATATATATATATATATATATATATAAATATTTGTGAGTGAATACATATATATATATATATATATATATATATATATATATATATAAGTGAATGAATGTAGGTATATGTATATTAGTGAAAATATATGTACATATATAAGTATATGTGAATATATATATATGTACATAAAAAAATATATATTAACATATGCATGTGAATGATAAAAATATATACATACATAACTATATATGGAAATGTATATATATATATGTATATATACCAATAACTATATATGTACATATATTTATGTGAGTGTGCAAATATATATATTTGCATATACATGTGGGGTTTGAAAGGTTTTTATGAAGGTCAGTGGCTAAGGGCAAGGCTGTGTTGCCGTAAGATGTCTGACTCCATATTTTGGTTATTTTGTTTTACCCCACGTTGACTGGCTGGCGCAATGCCTTGCCCAAAGAAGGTCCATAAGAATTATACAAAAAGGAAAGATGAGAACAGATAGGAGATGAAAACATTTCTTCCATACTTTCCTTTATTTACTTGGTGAATGGACTAACCCACGCTACGTCTAAAGACATAGCGTGGTGCCCAAAACACCAGATAGTAATATCAGTGTTGTCGGTTCGACGTCACTACCCGAAAAGAGAGGTCGGTTCACAGAAAACCTGAGTATTTATCTCTCTTCACCGGCTCCAAATTCGCTACTCCAAAATTCTTCTAATTTTGGCGCGACCGCTTCTCATTGGCTACTTTACATTTTATTATTTTTCTTTTTTCTGATTTTAACCAGATGGATGCGTGGAGCCTTATGCGTGGCGACGCATTTATTATTTTTGTATCTGGCAGCCACATGCATATAAATATATGCAGATATATAGTTATTGGTATATATACATATATATATGCATTTCCATATATACTTATGTATGTATATATGTACCAAAAATTTATTATCATAAATATATAGATATATATATATATGGCCTAATGAGTGGAGTGTTTGCCAATGGTCCAGAAGACCAGGGTTAAATCCCAGGTCAAGTCATACAAAAGACTCAAAAAATGATACTTGATGCCACCTTGCTTAACACTCAGCATTATAAGGTATGGATCAAGGGTAAAGTGGAGCAATCCAGGGAAAGGAGTAGCGCCCTCCTCTGCACATTGGTGTTGTAGCTATTGAAAAGGGTGCCTTCAGGTCACCCTTGACAAAGGTTGCCAACTTTGATTTAACTTATATATATATAATCAATCCTGAAGAGCCGTTTGGTTAAACCTAGGTAGACTCACTCTTGGCCATGTAGGAATTATTTTCATAATATTACGTGCTCTATCTCATGTATTGAGCTCTTTGTTATGTTTTAACTTGGGTAATTTTTTCAGTTTTTTTCCTTTTGAGTAGACATAAGTGCTGCTTGATTATTTTCAAGTAACACATGTGTTTTTCATCTTTTCTTTTTTTATGGAATTTTTTTCCCAAATATCTGTTTGTAGAATTTGCAAATTGTACAGTCTGAGTTTTTTCACAACAGATTAGATATAAAGATTAAAATATATAAACATATAAATATGTATATACACACATATACATATATATATACAGTGTGGTGAAATAAATATTCATACATATGAACATTTTTATTTTTATCTTTCAAACATAGCCTGAACAAAATTTTTATATACATTTACTGTATAAGAATATATTCTATTAATATGTGTATATAAACTTAGGTTACAATTAATTTTACCGAATTTAATGCCTTTTATTCATTTTTATGAGTGAAAAAAGTAATCGTACTGTACAACATTGATGCAATATTTTTCTAGATTGTTCCAATAATGCTACTGGTACCCATATCTAGCCTTCTAGAATGTTCCAATGATGCTATTAGTAACTATAAAAAGTAAACTTGGCGACCATAGTTGAAGGCTACCCAAAAGCTCCCTTTTCAATAGCTACTACACAGAAGTGTAGGGGAGGGCACTACTCCTTTCCTTGGATTGTTCCACTTTACCCTTGAAACGTACCTTATAATGCTAAGTGTAAAGGAAGGAGGTATCAAGTACCATTTTTGAGTCTTCAGTATGACTGAGATTGAACCCCAGTCTCTCAGCCCATTGGCGAACACTTTACCACGGGCTGGCCTTATCAGAACTTTCAGCAATTGCTTGTTATACAAGAAGGTTCTGATCATGGAAGAGGTAAAAAATTGAGTAATTGTTAACTGATTGTTAACCATTAGAAAGATGGAGAAAGTTATAGAAATATCTCAAGCAGCCTGAAAATTCCTTTTACTATGAGAAGTTCATATATTACAAGGTTTAAAAGACATAACACAGTTGAAAACCAAAAAAGAACAGGTGCTCCAAGGAAGATTTCTCCTAGATTATCAAGAAAATTAGGACACCTGATTAACCAAAATCCAATGGTTACGCGTGAAGAGCTGCAGGAAGATTTGCGTTCATCAGGATTTAGTGTAACCAAACAAACAATAAGTAATGAAATGTTGAGGAATGGTCTAAAGTCACGGAGACCAAAGAAAACTCATCTCCTATGAAAACGACATAGAGATACAAGGTTGAAATTTGTAAGACAGCATAAGGAAAAAGAAAATTCTTTTTGGGAAAGAGTATTATGGACAGCCAAAACTAAAACTGAGTTGTTTGGCGATAAGTATCAAAATCATGTGTGGAGGAAAGATGCTAAAGAACATGGTACCAACTGTCAAATTTGGCCGTGGCAGTATAATGATTTGGGAATGTTTTCCAGTGAAAGGTGAGGGCAAAATATCAGTAATAGACAGTAAAATTAATGCTCAAAAGTATAAACAGATCTTGCAAGAAAATTTGATGTCTTCTGTTGAAAGTCTTGAGCTACCTTCTGATTACATTTTCCTGCAGGATAATGATCCCAAGCATACAGCTAAATCTACAAAGTGGTTGTCTGAAAATAATGTTAATGTTTTGCAATGGCCAAGTCTGTCCCCGGATTTGAACCCAATTGGAAACTGAAAATTCAAATCCGAAAAAGAGCACCAGCAAACATCAATAATCTGAAGACAATATGCCAGAAAGAATGGTACAAAATACCTACTAATTCTTGGAAGAAATTAATTGAGAACTACAGGAAGAGATCAATGGCTGTTGAAGGGAATAAAGGGTTTTCTACATTAATATTAAGTATTAAATGAAGATAATGCATCATTTTTTGTACTGTACGATTATTTTTCACTCATTAAAATAAATAAATGGAATTAATTTCGGTAAAATCAATTGTAACCAAAGTTTATGTACACATATTAGCAGAATATATCTTTTTATAGTAAATGTATATAAAAATGTTGTTCAAGCTATATTTGAAAGATTAAAATAAAAATTTCATGAATGCATGAATTTTTATTTCACCCCACTGTATATATATATATATATATATATATATATATATATATATATATACACACACACATATGTATATATATATATACATATATACATAATATATACATATATATATACATATACATATATATTTATATATATATATATACATGTACATATTCATATACATATATATATTTGGGGGGTATGAATATGTGGGGGAAACATGTAATTAGCTATTTAAGTGGATATGCATGTGAATGAGTTTTCGTCCATATTTTACGGGTATTGCTCTCGATATTATTTCCACCACAAATTTTCATAATCGTGTAAAAGAAATGGAATAGGACACAATGAACATTAAACAACAAACAATTTAATATACATAAAACAGAATGTGAAAACAAATAAAAAACATAATTTCCAAATGGCCTTTGTGGAAAATAGAGTTTGGCCAGTTAGATGAAAATAAATTTGTTTACACATGTGTATATTTTTACACAGATTCTGTAAATAAGTAGTTCTTACTTACATTAAGTTCATATCATGTTTTATGATTGTGGCGACAGCATGTCACGTTGATGAAAGAAAGTTTGCTGGTTTTTTCTTTTAAACGTGATTCGCAACCATCTGTAGCTTGGTCATGACCTTTGGCTGTGGAAGAAAGGAATTTGCCTTACAGAGTATCGGCTACTGCAACTGCTACTGCTTACTGACTTTGTGAATGATTCTCTGACTGTGTGTTACATATATCGTAATAGTGAATCACAAAATCGTCCTAAGATTTTGGCGCGTAGACATTTATTGACCAATCAGATTTGTATTTTACTATTTTATTTTAGAGCTTAAATATTTTCTGTTAATTGACCTTCAATCCTATTTTTCTAGAATGTTCTAATTCTATGTTTTTAGCTAATTGGTTGAAAAATATAAAAATGTAACTAAAATGCTAATGCAGTTTTGATCCTAGATTTCTAGAATGTTCTTATTGCTTATTTTAAGACTAAAAAAAATATGTATCCTATAAATATACATAAATACTCTCAGGAGCTTGTGCTGGACTTTGGTTCAGAGCGAGGCTCCGAAAAGGAACCAATGGCAGACTTGAGGCCGTAAGGCCCCTAGTTTCAACTGGGCCACCTTCAGGTGGGTGAGCTGCATTATTGACTCCTTTGGCCCCTATGTATTGCACTAGACCTTGCTGTCTAGTTTAAGTTATAAGCAGGCATCCGTGCCTGGACCTAGATTTGGGTCCAAGGCCAGCTTGATTCATTAGATTCACATTACACTAAGTGGTTTGATGAGCTACATAAACCAGCAGGGTTTGAGCCTTGGCTCGTGCTCGACCTACCCCTCCCTTAATCCCCACTTTAATCGCCCTTCAGGTTATTGACCTTGTGTCAAGCCCTGTCTGGTGGGAGGCAGAGGCAAATATCACTCTTCAGATGTTACAAACTGCCCTAAAAAAGAAGTGTATAACCTGAAATCCCAAAGAACACCTCCAAACAACAAATTGCTAGATGCATTTTAGGCTGATTTATTTAAGTTAATTAAGAAAATTAGATTTAGAAATGATCATAACCATTTTCAAACTAAATTAAACAAAGATCTAAAGAAATTTAAAAATTCGAAGTATATATGAGTGAGAGCTGATAAATCGAGAAATATATATATATATATATATATATAACCATTCTAATTACCATAAAATTTTGAGGAATAAAATTAATGATACTTACAAAATTGACCATAATGATACTATTTCTGAAATAAATGATGATACTCTTAAATTTGCTAATAAATTACATATTGAAGATAGGTTAGGGAAATTTAAAATGAAAGATGCTTACATCCTATTTATAGACCATAAACCTAATTTTGAAAATAAATTACAATCTAGGTTAATTAATCCCTCTAAAACAGAGTTAGGGATAATCTCAAAAATTATTATTCAAAATATTGTGCTTAATATACAAAAAACTACCCATAACAATCTTTGGAAGAATTCAAACGATACAGTTGAATGATTTATAAATATTAAAAATAAAAGTAAGGCCACTTTTATTCAATTTGACATAATTGATTTTAATCCTTCTATTTCTAAAAAGTCTTAATTGATAGTATTAACTATACAAAAATCTATGTAGAAATAACAGATGAACAATACCAAATAATTTTAGCATGTAGGAAAACTGTACTAAAGAATAATGATTCTACTTGGATAAAAACTGGCTTACATAATTTTGAAGTTCCTTTGGGTGGATATGATTCTGCTCAAATAGCAGATCTAGTGGGTTTATATATATTAAATACTCTTAGTAGGATTGTTGACCCGATACAAATCGGATTATACTATATGACGGTTTTTAATACATCCCCAATAATGATGGTCCTAAGTGTTCTAGTATACAAAAAAGATTATGAGAGCTTTTAAGTTCTTAGGATTTAAAATTGAAATTTCTTCTAATATTAAAATAACTAATTTTCTAGATGTTATACTTAACCTCTCAGACAACTCTTATAGGCCATTCCTTAAAACAAACCAATGTCCTTCCTATATTTATGTAAATTCTAATCCCTCAAGTTCGATAATTAAACAAATTCCTAAAGCTGTTAATATGAGAATGAGGAGATTATCATCAAATAAGAAAATTTTCCATGAAACGAGTAAAATGTATATTGAAGGCCTCAAGATTAGGGGTTTTAAAGGGAGTTTACTTAGTGAGAGTCAAAAATGATTAAACCTAATGATAATATTAATAATGATAATAATTTGTATAAAGATAAAGAAACTACTGATAATTGTAATATTAAAGTAAATTGTCATCAAAATAGAAAAAGGAAAATTATATGGTTCAACCCCACCCAACCCCACCTTTTTGTAAACTCGTTAATATAAAGATAGGAAAATATATTTTAAAATTAATCGATAAACACTTTAATCAGTGTAATATATTGCATAAATATTTAATAGGAAAACCTTAAAATTAGTTATTCCTGCAGGAATAATTTTTTGAAATAATTATCTCATAATAATATTATGACCAACTTGATGATGATGATGGTGGTGGTGGTGGTGGTGGTGGTGGTGGTGGTGGTAGTAGTAGTAGTAGTAGTAGTAGTAGTAGTAGTAAAAAAATAAATAAATAAAAATAAAAAATAAAATTATTGGCCTATGAATGGTATGTGTAATTTGAAAAACTTTGTATATCAAGCTAGGAAAATGTAAAAGATAAAAAAAACTTATATTGGAATTTCATCAGTTAGATGGAAGTTAAGATATAATAATCATATTGATTTGTTTTCTCGTGAACGCTTGAGAAATTAAACAGCTTTATCCAAACATTTTTGGAAGTTGAAAAATATGGGTTTAACTCCAGAAATTCAATGGAAAATATTGAAAAGATCTACTAATCCGAGCTGTTTTAGTGGTAAATGTAATTTGTGTCTGAAAGAAAAGATACAAATTATGTTATACTTTGATCCTGGTAACCTATTAAATCAGAGATGTGATTTAATAGCTAGATGTAGGCATAAAAATAAATTTAGACTATTTTCAAAAATAAGTGAATAAATAAATAGATAGACAGAAAATGAATAACTATGATTGGTTAAATGGGTAAATAAATAAGAATTTGGATTTATATTTGTGATTTTTACTCTATTATTGTAATTTGAGGGGGTTTTACCATAACTAACATTAGTTTTAGATTTTTTAGTTCATTTTAATGATAAAAATTGATGTATTAAAACTAGATTGTCTAAATAATCTTTTTATAAATGTATTATTGTAAGTGTAAATTTTGCTTCTGTTAAATTTGAAGTATGATGAAACTGGATGTTGTTTTACATGCCAGAATAATTTGATACTTATTATTACTTGAAGGTTTAGGTTTGCTTTATTATATAGGAAAAATACATTTTTTTTCTCTAAGTCTGGTTGTAAATGTGAAAAAAATCTATTTTAATCCATTTCTTGTTTGATCTGAAGAAGTCCAGTTAATTTTTTAAAACATTGATTTAACTGGATAGAAATAAATTTAATATCTTAATGTGACTGATTTTTGAATTTTTTTAAGAGAAAATTATTTGCTCAGTGGATTTTACTTACATTGAGCTCTTTAACGGGATTATTTTAATTTAATATTCTGTTTTTGAATATTTCATTGGTCTTGATTGGAATTATTCCTTACTCCAGATTTATTGGATGAAATAATATATTATATCTATACATATGAATAGATACATTTATATATCTATGCATATCCATTTATATAAACATTTATATATATATATATATATATGTATAGACATATGTATATAGATAGATATATTTGTATACATGTGTATATATATATGCTTATATATATATGTATTGATATGTATATGTACATATATATGTATGTATATATATATGTAGGTACATATATATATATATATATATATATATATATATATATATATATATGAATGTATGCTTATGTATATATATATATATATATATATATGTATATGTATAAATATATTTATATGTATGCATATATATATGTATTTGTATGTATGTGTATATGTATATATATATATATATGTATGAATATATTCATTTGTATATAAATATATATGTATGTGTATGTATATATATATATATATTTCTATGTAAATGTATATATGTATGTATATATATATACATATATGTATATATATATATATATATATATATGTATACATTTATATATGCGTATGTATAGGTATATATATATATATATATATATATTTATATTTATATGTATGTATGCATATATATATGTATATATATATATGTATATATTTATGTATATGTTTATATATATATATTAATATATATTCTCTGTATATATATATATGTGTGTGTGTGTGTGTGTGTGTGTGTGTGTGTGTGTGTGTGTGTGTGTGTGTGTATATGGGTGTGTGTGTGTGCATATATATGTATATGTGTGTGTGTGTATATATATTATATATATATATATATATATATATATATGGGTCCAATGGTTTTCATACAGCCAGGGGTGGAAGTGGGGACAAGGTCCATCTTTCCTATAAAATACTCCCAAGGCATGCTCAAATCTATAGCCTCTGACAATCTAGTCCTACTCCTGGCCTTCTTGTGTGGCTTGTCACTAACCCCGGCAGATCTGTTTCTACTGACAGGAGGGGTCTCATCAGGCGAGTAACTGGTGCCTTAAAACCAGTTGCTCCAGGTAGATGGTGCTCATCAGTCCGGTAAGAAAGACCATCTAGGAGAAGGATACTCTGATTATAAACCACTGCTGTCTCACAGTACACCCCACCTGGGGTGGGATGTCTGGAGTCAAGTCCAAGCTGGTTGAATATGTGCATGTGTGTGTGTATATATATATATATATGTATATATATATGTGTGTGTGTATGTGTACATGTATGAATGTATGACGATTCCTATATATATATATATGTATGCCAGTACATAGAAATTCCCTGGCTGGTGTTTGGGGGTGCATTTAAACCACTAGGAGTGATGGGCTCTTGAGTTACTGGTGTGACATCCATCTAGGAGAAGGAACCTCTGATCTAAATCCTGCGATCTACGCATTTCCCAATCATCTTGCTTTTACTTGTCATTGGGTTATATTTGCGAGGATTCTGTGAGTGGTATTAGTGTTGTACAAGCTTGTGCCACTTAAATCCATCAAAGTACAGATACCTCAATGGTTCTGGATCATCCTTATCTTAACTGTGGTGAGGGTGGTGATGAGCATTGAGATGGCTGTCGTCTGTTGAGACAAAGCAATTGCCATATATATATATATATATATATATATATATATATATAAGTTTAGGATATAATTTTGCTTCTTAAATTTGATTTAAGTTGAGCTCTAATTGGAAGGTTCTACTTAGAAAGCCTCACTTACCAGTCTTTAACATGGAACGATTTACACCAGATTTCTCTCTCAAGAACATCCCCTTCCCGACAATGAACTCGTTTACCTTATCACTAACTGAAAAAATCTGGATTTTATAAAAAGTCTGAGATGGAAGACCTACTTTTTCTTAAACCTTTCAGATTTACCAACTTATCAAGGGAAAGAGGACTTCAACCTTAAAACCTGAAAGACTTCACCAAGCAACAAACTGGTGGATCCTTTTGAATATGATTTATTTAGATTAATTAGAAAAATTAAATTAAGATAACAATTTTATAGTTTCCAGACTAAAAGTAACTAAGATATTGATGACATTACAAACTCTAATAATTATACTATAATAAGATAATAATGAACAAAATTAGACTCCTAGAAACTTGACCGATATAACACTCTATCTGAAATTAATAATGACACTGCTAAATTTGCTCTTAAATTAAACTTAGAAGACAGAATCAGAAAAATGATTGAAAAAATACTTACATCCTATTTAAGGATCATAAGACTAAGTTTTATGAAAAAAACAATGTAGATTAATTAACCCATCAAAAACTGAACTAGGTATAATTTCTAAAAATTTTATCAAAAATATTGTATCGAATATACTAAAAAACTCTAACCTTTGGAAGAACTCTGACTATGCAATAAAATGGTTTAAAAACATTAACGACAAAAGAAATTCTATATTTATTCAATTTGATATTATTAATTTTTATCCATTTATCACGAGGGAGTTATTGTTAAATAGTATAAATCATGCTAGGAACTTCATTGATATAACCGCTGAACAATTAGAAATAATATCAAATTGTAGAAAATCTACTATTCATTATAAAAATTTGACTTAGTTTAAAAATACTACTGAAAACTTTGATGTCTCCATGGGTGCATATGACTCAGCACAAATCACTGAGCTGGTGGATATATATATATATATATATTAGATACTTTGAACAGGATTATCGACCCAAAGCAAATATTGATGATAGCTTTATTTTTATGCCAGAGAGTGATAGCCGAAAAACATCAAGAATTCAAAAGAAAATTTTAAGGGCTTTTAAACTACTGGGATTTAAAAATGAGATAATTTTTAATCTGAAAGTAGTGAATTTCCTAGATATTACTTTTAATTTATCTGAAAATAGCTTTAAACCCTTCCATAAAGACAAACAAATGCCCTCCTATATTAACCATATTTACCCAACCCCTCCGCTCGGACAGGATATGACACAAGGTCAATTTTTAAGCGGAGTTTAACAGGTTTCAATTCAGAGTTTCCCTTCTCCTAGTTGCCTCACCAAGGCTGAAGAACTCAGTCTGCCCTACTACTTACCCATAGCTGGAGGGAGAATAATTGGATTCATACCTTTCCCAAGGGTATTAGTGCTATGTGAAATGCCATCAGTCTCGTCCAGGATTTGAACTCGTGTCGCCATGCTCATTTCCTACGACGATAACCATTACACCACGGGCACATCCCTATGCCCTTCTATATTAATGTTAATTTTAACCACCCTAGATCAATAATCAAACAAATCCCAAATGCTGTTGATATAAGAATTAATAAATTATCTTCAAATAAAAAGATATTTTATGAAAATAATAGGATATATGATGAGGCCCTTGAAAAAAGTGGATTTAAACAAAGATTAGAATACCTAGAAGTTCTTAAAGATAAATTTGAAACTTGTAACAATGAAAACAATGGCAATTAAAATGTTAACAACAATAATAATAGAGGACTGTGAAGGGTGAGAAAAATAATAGGTTGAATCACTAGTGAGAGGAATAATAATGACAGCAGCTGTAAAAATAAAAAGATAAAAACAGAAAAAGAAATGTAATATGGTTCAATCTCCCTTTTTGTAAATTATCTACTATTAATATAGGTAAGTACTTCCTAAGGCTTATAGATAAAAATTTCAATAGAAATAATCCATTGAAAAAAAATTTTAACTGGAAAACAATTAAAATCAGTTATTCTTACTCCAAAACTTTATACAAAATCATTTGTAACCATAATAAAAATTTAATTGAAAAATCATGAGTTGATCGACAAAGTTTGAGTGAACCATTCAGCAAGACAAATCTTCTCTACTTTTGGCAGTGGTTAACTGACAGTTAGATATTTTTTTGTCTATTACTATATAGTCATTTTAAAATGCGTGATGGATTTTATTTTTTGTAAAATCACTGTTGAATATAATCCTTACTTTAAATACAAAAAGACTAATACTGTAATTCTAAGTAGCTGTTGAACCATGAAAAAGGGGGTAAAAGATGCTCATGATTTTGGAATTTAGTTGAATTTGAAAACCAAAGTTTGAGTAAGGTTAGAATAATCTGGGAATTTCGTGTTAGATGACGAAATAGAGAAAAAGAGAAGGGAAAAAAAGAAAAGGAAACAGAATAACTGAATGACCCTCTTCCTCACCCCCACCCCAAAAAGTGCAAGGAAACATATGTATATCTGTATAAAAAAGGAAAGATTTAGAACCCCAGGCAACAGTAGAATGGACGGACTGTGATAAAATGAAGGCGGAGGTTTTGGCAAATCCTTTCTACCTTTGGCAGTGGTCAACTGACGGTTAGATTTTTTGTCTTTTACTATATTGTCATTTTAAAATGCATGAAAGATTTTATTTTTTGTAAAATCACTGCTGTATATTATCTGTGCTTTTAATGCAAAAAGACTAATACAATAATTCCAAGAAGCAGTTGAACCATGAAAAAGGGGGTAAAAGATGCTAATACTTTTGGAATTTATTAGAGTTTGAAAACCTATGTAAACATAAAAATAGAATGCCTCTAAGGATGCAATGAACCATAAATAAGGACTCTGATGAAATTTAAGAAAAAAAAATAACTGTGAACTTTTACGAAGTTAAAACCTAATACAGGCAGGAGGAGGTAACGATGTTTTTTTATCCTTTGTTTTTGTTTTGTTTTTTTTTTTTTGTTTTTTTTTTCGAAAGCCATGGGAAGCAGCATGATGGACGTAAAGGCGGACAAACACTAAGAAAAAAATTCGATGCGAATCAGGAAATATCTGAAACAACTGCTCCGAATGACAAATATGAGAACTTCGTTAATGCCCATTTAGAAGCAGTTGTGGAATGCATGCCAACTAAACCAAGAGCTAAACCTAGAGTCCTATGGGAGACATTAGCGGTTAGAAAAAAGCGTGCAGACGTGAAAACTGCTTCCAAATGCAATAGGAGAAACCCAATCAATATCAATGCTCAGAAACTTAAAAATATACAAAATTAGCTAACATATACCTAAAAGAACAAACTGGGTACATACAAAATTAGATTAATAAGATTAGAGACTCGGTTGAAGATAGACAATCTAGCATGGCAGGTGGTAAACGAAGTTAGCAGAAGGAAGACCACAGCGAAAGCTAAACTGAAAGCTACCAGCCAAGAAGAACGAGAATTTACTCGGAAAACCTTCAAAAGTTATGCATGAACCAATCACGAAAATTATTAGTAATCAACTAGACATCAAACTAGGACAGTTTATGCAGGAAGAATTCGACTCAGTACTAAGAAAAATTAAAAATAGGAAACCAGCAGGGCTTAATGAAATATCGCCAGAAGTATGGAAGACCAGGGAATTCGACGACATACTGCTCCGACACTGTAATGCCGTATAATCAAAACACAATAGACAGATGGAAAAAGGGGTGCATCCTCCCTTTCTGGAAAAGCCAAGAACTACCGAGGTATAACCCTTACATCCATAGCGGCCAAGATCTACAGTGCTCTACTATGCAACCGCATAGAACCCAAAATTGAGAAGATTCTTAGGAAGAACCAAAATGACTTTCGGAGAAATCAATCCACGAAATCACAAATTTTGACTATCCGTCGAATTCTAGAACGTGTATGAACAAAAAAGCTTGAGATTTGATAACCACAATCATTCATCAAACAGCCTTATCCAAACATTTCGGGAAATTAGAAAGTAAGACTTTAACCCCTGAAATTCAATGGAGTATATTGAAAAAGTCTACTACTCCGAACTACTTTGATAGTAGATGTAATTTGTGTCTAGAAGAAAAGATACAAATTATCTTATACTCTGATCCAGATAAATTATTAAATCAGAGATGTGATTTAATAGCTACATGTAGGCATAGAAATAAATTTAAACAATAGTCGAAAATTTAAAATATAATCTAAGTTAATATTTGATTAACTATGAAAATATTATTTAATTAGGATAGATAATGTAACATAGTTTGTGGGGATTTAGGAATTAACAATAAAACTCCCAACCGGATATTGACTCATCGGCTGCCACATACAAAATGTATAAACGCGTCGCCACGCATAAGGCTCCACGCATCCATCCGGTTAAAAATCAGAAAAAAGAAAAATAATAAAAAGTAAAGTAGCCAATGGGAAGCGGTCGCGCCAAAATTAGAAGGATTTTGGAGTGGCGAATTTGAAGCCGGTGTAGAGAGATAAATACTCAGGTTTTCTGTGAACCGACCTCCTTTTCGGGTAGTGACGTCGAACCGACAACACCGATTTTACTATCTGGTGTTTTGGGCACCACGCTGTATCTTGGGACGTAGCGTTGGTTAGTCCATTCACCAAGTAAATAAAGGAAAGTATGGAAGAAAAGTTTTTCGTCTCTTATCTGTTTCTATCTTTTCCTTTTTGTATATTTCTTTTGGGCTTTCTTTGGACAAGGCATTGCGCCGGCCAGTCAACGTGGGGTAAAATAATATAACCAAAATATGGAGTCAGACATCTTACGGCAACACAGCCTTGCCCTTAGCCTATGACCTCCTAAATACCTTCAAACCCCACAAGTTAAAAAGTCTCATCATTTACAGCATCGGTTTGTGTACCTTTCAAAAGAAAAAAGATTACGTAGAAAAAATGGAGTTAGGAAAGGTTGGATTTTAAGATATGTATGACTGTAATTGATTAAATTGTGGTTTTTGCTTTTTATTTTCATTTTATTTTAATTCCTTATTTTATTTTTAAACCTAAAGAGTTATTTTAAAAGGAAGTTTAAATTTAGTGAGAAATTTATTTTTTATGTTTTATGTTTTATTTATTATTTTGTTATTGTCTCAATCGAAAACGAGAAGAGACCGGAAGTAATCTTTAATGCGAGAAGGTCCCTTCCCTTCCTTCCTGTGACCATCCCTATTATCTGGCTGTATTCATTTATTTTCATGTTGGATCTGAAGAAGTCTGGTTAAATTTGGAGGCAAGTTTTTGATTCATATCAATGCCCTTAACAGGGTGGAAATAAATTCATAATCCTACAGAGACCGAATATTGTTTTTTTCTTGAAATAATTATATATATATATATATATATAAACATATATGCACACACACACACACACATTTATATATATATATATATATATATATACACTTGTTTTGTCCTAGTTGTTAGAGTATTTGCAATCCCTGGTCGAGTCATCTAAAGATCCAAAAATGGTACTTAAAATCTTCTTGTTGAATATCCTGCATTATAACGTACGTATCATTGGTAAACTTGAGCAATCCAGGGAATGGTGTGACACCCGTCCCTTCACCTTGCTGTTGGGGAGCCTTTCTTGCGCTCGTCTACACTGGCCAACAACTTATATATGGCTTTGTTGGGATTTTTATGGCATATCAACCATCATGGGTTATTTAATGACACATTCTGTTTATACATATATATTGAATATTTGTGAACACATTTTGTTGATAACGCAGGAGTTAATAAGATTCTCTGCCTAGATTGAAACAAATTATACATAGGTGAAACTTGTAGAAATCTGAACTAAAGTATTTATAAGCATTAAAAAATATTTTAAAACAGGCAATACAATAAATTCCTTAGTGTCTCAAAATATCTCAACCAACCAGATATTTTACTTCCAAATCTCTAATATAATTGCCTTCGTCCATGGCAGAGGAAAACACAGAATAATTGAAGTGTCTTCTATGTGTATATATATATATATTTTTTTTTTTTCATCATACAACGTGTGAAAGCACGTGCGATACCATGTCCTTATCAGCCGCCAACCAGGGATGATAACACAGTTTCGGTAGCTCAAGGCAGTACTGCCACTCCTGGCGCTACCAAGCAGTTTTTGCCACCGGACAGGGTATTAAGAGAATTATATATATATATATACGCCAGGTATATATATATATATATATATATAATATTATGGACGGGCACTGTCGTCAATCAGTGAAGGTGTCACGAGACTAGCGCGTGCGGGCAGAATGACCAGCAAAGTTAAACGTGATTTTAAAATAATCACGGATGTATTATCATGTGTTTCACTTGTGACATCGAACATTCGAGGATCTTCGATTTGTTCCCCAAAATCTCTATATAAGAAAGCAAGTAATGAGATTTTGGCAGAGTTGAATGCAGTTGTCAAAACGGGTGCGTTAAAGGTTCCGGAGGCCCCGACCATCCTACCCCAGTCTGCTACGACCGATCTGCTATGACAGGCGTGTGTCAAACAGCCAGCTCTCACCCACACCCCGTCACCACCGAGAGGAAGGGAGAAGACGGATGCAAATAAATGAACTTTTTGAGTTGCAGTGATCATAGCTGAATAAAAACGACTGATACATTTTCTTCCCTTACCTTAGAGTTTGAGTATTTCTTTTTCTGCGGACTTCTTTCTTTACAACACAAAACGTTGGTCCTATGGTACATATATCTTTATACATATGTGTATATATACACACTACCAATCCAAAGTATTTGGCTACCCAATCCTAAAAGTGTTGTTTTTAATGAAACGATTTAAGCACCATTATAGTCTTATTTATCATCATCATCATCATGTCGCGCCATCAGCACGGATATTCCTGATCCTCTCTCGCCACACCTCCCTATCGTCTACTGCTTTCAGCACAGAGCTGTTGTATGTAGGTTTGAGCTGGACGCCCTGCCTTTGCGCGTCCATGTGAAGGGGTCCACGGGAGTACATCACTCACGAGCTCGTCCCTACTTCTCCAGCAGTGTCCCGCGTGTCTCTACCGTTGAAAGTCGCTATTTGAATTGTTTGTTTGCATTTTAGTAATTTTTGTTTGAGCTCTGTAGCTGATTTTTCGAACAATTAGGCCAGGGCTCCAACCTCAGCAGGACGCCTCCCTTTTTGACCCGCGCAAAGAGCGATGCGGTTTAGACATGTGGTTCGACCTAAGTATAACCAGATATCCTTTTAAAAAATTGATTTGAAGGCATTTTTCTTCTTTTGTAAAAAAAAAAGTTATATTCCCAAAACTACCGTGGATTATACCGTTAGGAGACATCAGGAAATGGGACAAAACAAGACGAAAAGTATGTCCAGTAGACCAAAAGCAACAAGAAGAACAGAGGATTTTATCATAATCACCAGCTTTTGACCGGAAGCTGACTACTCCTAACATCATTATTCAATTTAACCAATGTCATGAAAAACATCTGTCAACATCCACTGTCAGGAGAAGACTCTGTGATGCTGGCCTATATGGTAAAATTGCTGTCAAGAAACCACTGTTAAGGAAGCTAAACAATGTCAAAAGAGTCTTGTGGGCAAAGGCACACAAAGACTGGATAGTAGAGCAGTGAAATAAAGTCGTTTGGACTGATGAATCAAAGTTCAAGATCTTTAGGTTAAATATGAAGTTCTATATGCAGTCAAGAGTTGGTGAAAGAGCTGCAAACCTGTGCATCATACTATTTGTTTGTTTGTTTGAGTTTATGGCATATCAACCCTTGTAGGTTATTTAATTTCAAGTCCACTTTCATACAAATAAACAGTTCTATTTCAAACAATTCAATTTAGCATAAGTACATGGTTTAATTGTCAAAAATATTTCTATTTCAAGCTATTCAGTTTTGTCAAAAAGTTCTAATTCAAACAATTTAGTTTTTGTTTACACGCAGCTGAATAACTAAACGGATCTCTTTTGAATAATTCAATTTAGCGTACTCAGTTTACGTGTCAAAACAGTTCTATTTCAAGTAATTTTGTTTAACATAAGTACGCAGATTTAACCCATAGACTGGGTCCTATCAAGTGCTACCACTCCGGGCCAGAGTGCTACCACTTCATGTTAAACTCAACAAACTATCTAAATCAGTTAATTTTGCTAGCGTCATCATTTTTATGGTTAATATCAATACTTTTTATAGTCGACTTTTTCTTTGAAACTACTATTTTTACCATCTTGTTGGTCATGAATTAATGATATCTACATTTTAAATTATCTTTATATGTCAATATTATCAGTGAAATACCATCAGCCTGTTTATTTTATTTAGTCAATAATATATATATATATATATATATATATATATATATATATATATATATATATATATATATACTTAGCTTTTTTTATGTTTTCATTTCGATAAAGTATGATTAAATAAATAAATAAATACATATATATATATATATATATATATATATATATATATATATATATATATATATATATATTGTGTTGTGGATTGATTTTGTAATTATTGGAAGTTGGAGACATCTAAACTTACACTTATATCCAATGGTAAATCTTACCATGTTTTTCCTATCAGAAACATGCAACAAGGAACATACCATGTATGATTATAATAAGAAAGCAAACCTCTTGGTTCAAGAAGTAGTAAGCAAGAATTCTTTCCTTATCTTTTTTTCAGACAGAACCATTAATTAGTATCATTAGATGTTTTATTTTGAAATTAAGTTTTGCTACTGAACGTAATTAAGGAAAACTTACACTTCCCACCTGATTCGACCAAAATGCTCACATGATCATATTACGTCTTGATGACCATTTTAGGAAGAATCTTGTATTCGGAATAAAACTTCCCCCTCTGTGTTTCTTGATGTTTTCTCCAAAGTTGGAGTCATTTTTAAGCAAATGTAAAATCAGGGGGTAACAATTTTTTGGAAAATTATAAACTGCATGACCCCCCACCCAACACCCTGACATAAAAATACAATGCGTGACTTAATTTTTTCAGATTGTGCTATTAATGCAAGAATAATAGACAAAAAATATCAATGTAATGTACGTTATACTGGTCACGCTGACCCGTATGCAAAAATTTTATTGACCCCCATGTAATTTGTTTTATTCTTATTTTCTGCAATTTCATCGGTTGATTGGACACCAAGATAATTTTGGTCTAGTTTGGTTTGTTTTTATTGCTAATCAGCCATTGTTGGTTATTCAATACCAAATCCTGATTTTACATATATACTAAATGTATGATTTGTAAACACATTTTGTTGATACACACAGTTAAATGATTAAACAGTTCTATTTCTAACAATTCAATTTTGCATAAGTCAACAAAGTTAAAAGGTCCCAAGTATTACTATGTATCAGTAACAATTCAATTAAACATCAGTCATTTGTTTACACACAGTTAAATGATCAAACAGTTCTATTTCAAGCAATTCAATTTAGCATAAATCATTTGTTTGCAGTCCGATTAAATGTCAAACAATTCTATTTGACCCATAGATAGGACCCTGTCAGGAGTTACCACGCCGTACCAAAGTGGACCTGGAAGTGATGGCAATGAAGGGGTACTCCGTATTCCCCAAAGCTCCAGCATTACTGGAGCCTGACCATCAGATTGTTTAGTGTTATATCCAGGACACTCATTGGGTGAGGTTACATCCCCAGCTGACAGGACTGTTTCGAGATGATTTAAATGAAAGATTCAAGAATATTTCAAAGAAGAAGAAGATGTTTATCTTGTAGCGAAGAAGCACTCCAAAACACGAAGAATAAAAAGCAATCCAGTTGGATATGTAAATACATTGCTTTCCGAAGATTTGATTTCGGCTGTCTGCAAGAAGAGGTCGACGAAGAAAAATGTCTTGCGACGTTCTAGCAGAAACCGAAATAAAATACCATTAAAGCTGTTAGAAAAGATTTACTACAAAAAATAACAAAACAATTATCAAGATCAGGTCGACCAGTTGTAGAGAAAAGTAATGATGCATTCAGCTTGCTCTGTGCGCATAGCAAGAGGCAGAGACTGAACCCAATTCATTAAATGAGTTTCATTAAAAAATGATCACCCTCTGACGTTATCGATAATGGCTACATACACAAGTGGCTGAAAGCTAGATTAAAGGAGAGATATCAAGACTATGTCTATTTTTTTTTAAGTAAATGGAAAAAGTGACGTTGTTTGTTTTAAGAATATTGTAAATTACCTATTTTGTGATGCTTGGTACAAAAGTAGAAAATATATCATTGAAGATGAGGCTGAAAACATCATCGAAACAGATAAAAATATCATCTCAAATGACATACGATCAACAAATTATTAGTGCGAAAATTATCAATCTGATAAGGAAATTGCAAACATTGAAAAAGGATCTAAATTGTTGCCAAAGTATCTACATCTGCTAATGAAAAGTATTATATATAAATATATATACATAACAAAAATTGTCAGTATTGACCAAGCTATCGAGCAGATTAAGGTCTTGCTTTAGCAGTTCAGATGGATTATGCCTTTGGTTCAAAATGACTGCAAACGCAAATCGTCTTGCTTTTTTCTGTTGTTGTTTTTTTTTTTTTTGCTTTGTTTTGTTTTGTTTTGTTTTGTTTTTTGTTTTGTTTTTTGTTTTTTTTTTTTGCTGCGTGGGGAGTATGATGAAGTTACAAGATACAAGCAATTATTGTCGGTGAATGAGAAAATAGTTGACATCTTTAAAACACATCTTCCAGGCTCTTTCACACAGTGGATAGTGAACAAGGTGGATCATAATCCTTCAACTCTGGAGGGTAAGGGTTCTCTCAGCGCATGGGAATCATTTCTGCAACAACAGCTCAAAGATGCAGAAGAAGTTGAAACATCGTTCCCAATACCAGCAGTGCCGAGGAAGAAATGCAGAAAGGTTACTGATGCCACAAAGGTCAAAAGTATGCCAATTATGCATTATGTAAGCCGCGAGGAAAACGTGTTGGATTGTCTTAAGTATTAGCCGTACTTAAAATCATCATCCCTATTTAAGGACTTTCCCGACAACAACTGGCAATTACGGTTAAAATTGGCCAATCAGAGACGAAGACTGAAAAGGTTTAAAATCATTTGCAATTATACTCAATTGCTGGTTGAACTTTCAGCCAGAAAGACGTATCTTTTGGATTACCAACACTGGATTCTTTTGGATCACCAACACTGGATTCTTTTGGGTCACCAACACTGGATTCTGTGAAGAAAAGATCAAAATGGCGACAAGATTTTTAACAAACCGGCTTTCTAAAAAAATAACTTTTAAAGAGCTTCCAACAATTGTACCGTCACATGTCAAACCAACAGTCTATCACATCAATGTCCTTATAGAGGTGCCCGTGGTGTAGTCGTTATCGTCGTAGGAAATGGACACGGCGACACGAGTTCAAATCCTGGACGAGAATGATTGCATTTCACATAGCACTAATACCCTTGGGGAAGGTATGAATCCAATTATTCTCCCGCCAGCTATGGGTAAATAGTAGGACAGACTAGGTTCTTCAGCCTTGGTGAGGCGACTAGTCTAGGAGAAGGAAAAACTCTGAATTCAAACCTGTTAAACTCCGCTTAAAAATTGACCATGTGTCATATCCTGCCCGAGCGGAGGGGTTTGTAAATAGGATCATATCAATGTCCTTTGGCACTGATCCCACTTTATGCTACGAAATAGTAGTCCAAACGGGTTTGATTTTATCTCAAAAACTGTTGGGTGTGCATCCCGGTAAGGCAACTCTATCCTTTCCCCCTGTATTAGATTTGAATACAAAAGACATGACATACTACTGTTTTTTCAGAATCAGGCAAAACAGACTGATAACCCGACTTCATTTAAAACCTTCGATCAACCATTGTGGCAGAAAGCGATGGAGATCTGTAATGGTAAGTCTTTACACATAATAACAATATTGTGAGGCTTTTATTTAATAATGAGTTGCTTTGGAAGTCTTTACAAACTTATGAAACGTTCTGGCCTTATGCCTGCGCGAGAAGAAATCTATGATTCTAATGCTGTTAAACATGTAATGTCCGGGAAGGCCATTTCAAGGATATTAAGAGTACATGTTCTTATTGACTCTGCTTTAATTAGAAAACTGCTAAAATAATTGATCCCCTCAGAAGAACAACACAAAGGTGTACAAATTAAACTCATCAAATTAGAAAAAAAAAAGCGAAATTCAAGCTCTCCTGAACAAAGTAGCCTCTCAGTCAATGTCAGCAAAGATTCATACTGAATAACTTAATGCACGTTACATTCTAGACCTGAAGCTCAAAGAAGTTATGACTGATGTATCATCTCAAACCCGCACTGCAAAATATTGGAGTCAGTACTTACGCTACGTAGAGAAGACCGGGGGTGGCATCTCCACCTCACAATTGTGAGAAGAATGACAACGCTTTTCGCTGCAACTGCTCACATGAATTACGCTAAAAGCGCGAGATTAGATCGACAAACAATGACCAAGTTACCAGAAAAATAACCGTGAGTGTCTGATCAGTTTTCACACCTTGGATTTCACACGGTAAGAAGAAGTGATAAGTTTGTGGGAGGCCTGAGGAGTTGTCTGATTATAAAGCCGGTGCTGGTGAGGACGTTGAAGAGTAGAGGCGGCATTAAAACAGGGTGGATTTACTGAATTAATCAGGGTTACTTGGATTAATATAATGTATCGGTGTGTCAGCGAACACAGTTCAGCCTGTGGATTCACTAATTTACTACTGCTAACAAGTTAACAGCATGTGGAAATTTTCGTATCGAACGAGACAACCAAGGTCTTACAAAGCTCTTATCCTTGTTTGATGGGTATGAACTATATGACTTTGAAGAGCCACCACAGAAAAGTCTGTCAATCCGTGTTTTAGCTTCGGCTGAAGATGGCGTCAACTGCAATGCTACAGAGAATGTAGGTGAAAAGATTCATGTATCTCTAGGTGGAATATTTGTTGAAAAAGCCATAATAAAAAAAAAAAAGAAAACACCCAGGTTAAGATGTTAAATGATTTTCTATGTATTAATATCCAATCCGACAATCTTGTTAACTTGGTTAATTACATTGGTACAATCAGATAAAACATTCAGAATCATTTCGCATACAAACTTAAGCATGAAACAACGGTACTGTTTGAAGATGGTCTCATGGGAAAGCCACAGAAGTCTAAATTAAACCAATATCTTTTGAATGAACAACCAAACATAATCACTAAGTGTGTTGTTAATAGTGGAGCGCTACTTCACAATTTATGTTATAAGTTGGCGACCTTAGACGAGGGTGACCCGAAGGCTCCCTTTCAATAGCTACAACACTGAGGTGTATGGGAGGGCGCTACTCCTTTCCCTGGATTGCTTTACTTTACCCTTGATCCTAACCTTGTAATGCTGAGTGCTAAGCAAGGCGGCATCAAGTACCATTTTTGAGTTTTTGGTATTACTCAACCTGGGATTGAACCCTGGTCTCCTAGAGCTTTGGCGAACACTCTACTTATTAGGCCAGTGATTTATATCAACTACCTAAGATAAACATGGATTGTCTACCTTGGTCGATTCCACTCTTTAAAGCCACGTATAATAGTCGATATACCTTTCAAACCAACCAACCACTGGCCCGATACCTCTTAGAAAACAGACGTTAGAATTGTCTCTGCTCCAGTACCTGCAGAGAAAACGTGGAGAACCGTATGAAAGTACGTAAAGCTTTAACATATACAACAACTGCACCAGTTAAATGGACTATCATATGTTTTATTTTTCTATGATGAAATATAGCCGCAAACAGAACAATACTTTTGCAACTGTACTATAATATTCTTTAAAACTTTCAAGATGCTAACTTTAATCTTTTATCACCTTAACCACCATATTTTGTGGGCTAATTCATCATAATGTTGATGGTATCAAAATGCTACTTCACATTCATCTCGATGGTATTAAAATGCTTTCAATTACAGCCTGAGAATCTTCCACCAAAAAAGTGTGTATCATTGCTTGTTTGTCTATTTATGTCTGCCAATGGAAAGTACGTGGTGCATTCAATAAGTTTCCAGACAGACATTTTTGTATAGGTATTTAAAATTGTCGTAGACTCTTGAAAATTCACTATGTTATTGTTATACATCTTATGAGATGACCGACCAATTTTCATGATTTCAGGTTCAAATGAACAGCTACAGCAGCAATTGGAATACACCCTACTAAAATCTGATTGTCACAGCTGGTGAATTTCAAAAATGCAATCTGGACGTGAGGACATTTTAGAAGAACGATATGCAATAAAATTCTGTTTTAAACTTGGAAACAAATGCCACAGAAACGTATGGAATGCTTCAGACTGCTTTTGGAGCATCTTGCATGAATCGAGCATCAGTGTTTGAGTGGCATAAGAGATTCAAGGAAGGCAGGGAGTCTGTGGGGGATAATGAGAGGCGTGGGAAGAGTAAGGAAGTCAATACACCAGAGCTGATTGGCCAAAGGGTTAGGGTTACTATGTTGAGGTTTTAAGGGAGTTCAGCAAGAGATTCTGTCGGAAGAGGCCATCACTCTTCAAATCGGGTCAGTGGTGTTTTCACCAGGACAATACACCAGTCCACAACTCCATCCTTGTCACAGACTATTTGACCAATATGGACATCAAGACAGTTCCTCAGCCAGCCTATAGTCCAGACCTTGCTCCCTGAGACTTTTGCTTATTTCCCTAAGCTCAGAGGCTGTCGTTATGAGACAATTGAGGAGATGAAAGACGCCGTGGCGAAGGTCATTGACACGCTCACACAAGAGTACTTCTATGGGGCCTTGCAGAAGTTGCTGGAACGGTACAACAAGTGCATTGCTGCCGGGGAAGATTACTTCGAAGGGGACTAGAATTTCATGTGTGTACTATCAATAAAAGTGCCCATACGAAAAAAGTCTGGAAACTTATTTAATAATCCTCGTATTACAACTAGAGGTTCTTGATGCAACAAAATCGTGTTGGAATCTTGTTGACAAGATCAACCTTTGATATCTGATTGGCTCAGGCAATTCTTCAATAGCAACTGAAAGTTATCCGAAAAAATAATGTGGAATAAAATTATGTACATGCGAGGAAAATAAATCCTTCAGTATATAAGGTTGGGTTGTTTGGTTGGTTTTTTCGTTTAATGGCATATCAACCTTTGTAGGTTATTTAATGCCAAAGTCATTCTCCTCGAAGAGCTGTAGTGGTACTATTTAACCCATAGCTGGGGGGGGATAAGCGGGTTCATACCTTTCCCAAGGGTATTTGCTCGAAAGTGAACGTAATAGCGCGGCTGGAGTTCGAACTCGCTTACTACGATTCCACAGTCCATCGCTTTAACCATTACACCATGAGGACACCCCCATAAGGTTGGGGAGACTTAAGGTGAATCTTGCAACAATTCTGATAGACTCACGATATGTGAGATGATTCCGACGACTAAAACAACGATGATGATTTCTCGAGGATCGTTTTTTATTTTTTATTTTATTAGACTTAATTTTTTAAAAATCTTTCACTTTCACTTTTGTTGCTATGCACATATGACTTTTTTTGTATTCTCAATAGCTTTTCGAGTCAGAAAAACTGTTTCTGACTCTTTCATTAAACTTTTAATGGGCTATAATTTGTTTAATTTTGAGAAGACAATGGTTCACTTAAAATTTTCTTAGAAACAATAAAACTTGTATATGTTTGGGTAAAGGGAAATTGACGGAGTTTCTGACTCTGCCTATCACTTTTGAAAAATTTCTTAAACCTACAAATGTTCAATAGACGTTTGACTAAACGTTTAAATACAGGACATGCTTAATCTTTTTTATTTAAAAAGGAAAATAGGATCTGGCTATTAATAAAAGAAGGAATATACTACTGGTTATTGTGTAGCCATATAAGTTGGCAACCGTAGACGAGGGCGACCTGAAGGCTCCCTTTTCGATTTTGTGTATCGAAAAGGCTCCCTTTTCGATACACAAAGGTGTAGGGGAGGGCGCTACTCCTTTCCCTGGATTGCTCCACTTTACCCTTGATCCATACCTTATAATGCTGAGTGTTAAGCAAGAAGGCATCAAGTACCATTTTTGAGTCTTTGATATGACTCGACCTGGGATTGAACCCAGGTCTCCCGGGCCATTGGCGAACACTCTAACTATCATGCCGATGTCCGGTACATAATGAGTGAATATACATGGAGGAAGAATGACCATATCACTTGGTTATACTGTAAAGCGTGGTTAAGGTCGCTGAGAGTGTTCTCAATTCCTGTTGGAAAGTTGACAACAGCTTAATCTTTTTACTCAACTTAGAAATGTTTGGACAAGTTTCTGCTTACCTTTGTTGGTTTTCCGTGAGGTGTCTCTTTAGCGATTACAAAAGTTCGTACTGCCTCGTTCGTAAAGAAAGTGAATATATATGTGTGTGTGTGTGTGTGTGTGTGTGTGCGTGTGTGTGTACATATGTGTATTGAACTGTTAGCCTGGTAGGCGGGTAACAGTTTTTGTCATGTTAACTCCACCGTGGTTCCTGGTAAAAGAGGCCGAATTCGCTTTTTCCTCTCCCTCACAGAAGGTCCGGCTTTTAGTATTCTTCCACCGGATGATTTGATTGGTTCAGTTCAACCAATTTATTTCTGTGTGGGAATTCGTCCCCCAATGGGAAATAAATGTAATTCCCGCTACAATATAAACATATAACTCTTTATTCTTCTTAGAGAGTCAAAGCTTCTGTGGCGAGAGAGATAGACAGACAGACAGACGGAAAGAGACAAAGACAGACTGGCATATTGACTCATAACTTCTTCTTCTCTTGGCCATACAACGCTGTGTTATCTTCAAGGTCCTATTTAGCGCTTCTTCTTCTCGGCCAGGGAAGTACTCAATCGGAGGCCCGTTGTGGGTCGCTCTGTGTTATCTTTAAGGCCCTACGTCTTCTCTTTTGACAAGACGTACTCAACCGGTCCTTGCCAAGGAGGCCGCTTGGCCCCCTACAACCACAGTTCTCTATCTGCCGACTCGCCTGACCGCTGTAAGCTGGTACTGATAGACTTTGAATCCCAGAAACTTTCATGCAAGCATCTGCATATATCATTTCCTAACGCCAACGTCTTCCGCTAAGAACGTAACCGCCTCCGACTAGCGCCACAGATGCGTCCTGTTTGGAGAATCTCTGATTCTAAACTCTTATTTCCTGTCTTCTTTACTTTTCTTTGTAATTACTTTTTTTATTCTTCTTCAATTTTATTTCCGGTCTTCTTTGCCTTTGTTTCTTCTTTCTTTCTCTTTATTTCTTCTTCAGATTTATTTCCTATTTTCTTTATCCTTATTTTTTGCTACGATCTCCCTTTTTTTATTTCATGTCTTATATTCTTTTCCTTCCTTTCTTTTTCTTGGTTTAGATTTCCTGGCTTCTTTTCCTGTTTTTATTTCCTTCTTTCTTACTTTTTTTTGCTCTTCTATTTTATCTTCTGTTTTCTTTACCTATATTTATTTTATTCTTTCTTTCTCTTCGTTCATTTTTCTATTTTATTTCCATTCTTCAATTTTATTTCTCTTTATTTGTTCTTTAATTTTCTTAGCAAAGAAAAAAACGAAAAGAAGGTAGGAAATAAAATTGAAGAACTAATAAAAAAAAGAAAGAAATAGAATGAAGGAAATAAAAAAGATTAAAGAATATTCCTATATTCTTTACCCTTTTTTTATTTCCTTCATTCTTTTTTCTTTCTTTTTTTATTAGTTCTTCCATCTTATTTCCTACCTTCTTTTCGTTTCTTTCTTTGATTCTTTCTTTCTCTTTTTTCTTCAATTATCTTTCTTGCTTTCTTTTCTTTTGTAAAAATTTCCTTCTTTCTTTTTCTGTGTCTGTTCTTTTATTTTATTTCCTCTTTTTTTCTTTTCTGTCTTTACTTCTTTTTTCTATTTATTTGTTCTTCATATAACAGCCCATTGGCCTAATGAGTAGAGTGTTTGCCAGTGGCCTGGAAGACCGGTGTTCAATCACAGGTCAAGTAATACCAAAGACTCAAAAAATGGTACTCGATGCCACCTTGCTTAACACTCAGCATTATAAGGTAAGGATTAAGGGAAAATGGAGCTATCCAGGGAAAGGAGTAGAGTCCTCCCCTACACCTCGGTGTAGTAGCTATTGAAAAGGGAGCCTTCGGGTCACCCTCGACTAAGGTCGCCTACTTTACTTACTATTTGTTCTTCAATTTTATTTTTGGTGTTATTTTCCTTTCTTTCTCATATTTACCAACCCCTCCGCTCGGACAAGATATGACACATGGTCAATTTTTTTAAGCGGAGTTTAACTGGTTTGAATTCAGAGTTTTCCTTCTCCTAGACTAGTTACCTCACCTAGGCTGAAGAACCCAGTCTGCCCTACTATTTACCCATAGCTGGAGGGAGAATAATTGGATTCATACCTTTCCCAAGGGTATTAGTGCTATGTAAAATGCAATCAGTCTCGTCCAGGATTTGAACTCGTGTCGCCGTGTCCATTTCCTACGGCGATAACCATTACACCACGGGCATTTTCCTTTCTTTCTCATTGTTTCTTTCTTTCTCTTTATTTCTTCTTTTGTCTTATTTCCTGTCTTCTTTGCTTTTATTTCTTTCTTTCTAGATGAATCCACAAAGAAGCAAAAATCCGGATCCAAAAATAAATAATGTCATCTTTTATGACAGAAACTTTGCTATTTGGTTAATAATAGTCAATATAAAGTGGAGAGAACATATTCAGAGTCACGGTGGCTACCCATAGGCTTGAACTCGTTGTCTACATTAACATAAAGAACAGATTCTTTTTTCTTTTTAAGATGTGTCATGACAACAGGAAAAAAGAAAAAGATACAAAAATTGTAATGAGCTTTGCTTGTCTGATGGTTAGAAAGGAAAAGTAAAACAAAGCTAGAAAAGGAAAAACGTTTTGGGTAGAAAAAGTGAAGAGGAGTGAAATTCGAATGTTTATAAAGAAGGACTCGATGGAAGGTAACAAAACAGTCATGTTTTCTCTCCATTAGTTTCTAGAATAAAGGTTTGATGAATGACTAAAGTAGAGATAGATGACCATTAGTTCATCTCAGGAGTCCAAAAATTGGAAGGAAGACGACCAAGTTGTACAGATCAAAACAAATATATTGCTACTGAATTGAGCGAGTCAGTGTACTGTTGTGTTGAGCAGCAACAATGACAGACTAGCCACTTAGGTTGGTATTTCTCGCACGCCCCACCAAACGGGAGAGTAGGGCACAAGGCATTTTTACAGTGGGTCCAAGCGCAGGGCCTTAGTTCAGACTCGTTCGGCATTCACTAAAAAAGGGGCGTCTTAGGCGCCATGTGATTAACCTAGGCCCTCTAAGGAGGGTAAGAACTAAGGGTACGCTCCCCTGAGGCTCGAGAAGTGACAGCTGCATGATGTGAATGCTCGGCCTCCTCGACACCCACGTCAGGCGGCCTCGACCGATTAACCACCGCCAGAGACAAGATACATCCGACCAAATCCCCGCCGACATGCCATGGCCTGCCGAAGTGCGTCATATCTGCTAGACTAGCAGATAACGTCAGCTTTGTGAATGAAAAAATCGGTTTTTTGGTACACTGGAATGTTACATTCCTGCATCTTGATGATCTAATTTCTCGAGCCCTGATTGGCTGCTGGTTTCAGTGTGATAGTGGTGGGAGATAAATATCCACCATTATGCTCCCAGCGACTGTACGTAATTATGGCTGGTTCCTTTGTCTGCCAACTGGATGCTTGTTGGAATCCCACTACGACGTGTATGGTTGTGAGTTGACCATAGGTATGAATATGGGCATGTGGGTATATGTATTTGTCCATACAGAGGCAGAGACATTTCTGCGTGGGATAAAGCGCAGATGGCCAGATCAAAGTCGGCTACGACTTTTAAAAAATTATTATCACGCTTTTTATAGTCTCCTGAAGACCTGTTGTCTGCCAGTATTTTTATGTTCAGTCTTTGTGTTGCCGAAAGTCTGGAAGTGGGAATGTTAACAAGTAGAGTCAGTCTGCTACTAAATGGATAAGAGAACAGACGCAGAAGAATACAGACGCAGAAGAGACTCGAAAAAACAGACAGATGGAACCACAGATAGAGAGTTGGGCTGTGTGAACAGGTACAGAAGACATAGAGAAGGGCCAGAGAATGGAGAACAGAGACAGACATGCAGATAGGCTAAGAAGACCAGAACAGATACAGAGACCCGAAAGTCAGCTTTAGATACCACCAACCATTATTTTGTCTCACAAACTTCCTACTCTCTATAAACAACACTTATTCAATTTTTTTTTTTGTCTTCGTCTTTTTCTTCTTTGTGAAACCGTCTTGGATTCATATATTTAGACTCGACTTGTTGCTAAGATCCAAGATATAATTGACAACAATTCCTGCAATTTAACCAAATCGATTGTCAGGGACATGGGAGTATTTGAATTTCTTGTCAGGCAGGGAGTGCATGTAGACATTTGCTATTTCTCATACAAGATGAGAAAGAGGCAATTTTTATCATTGGCCATGAAGGACAAGAAGAAAGATCATGCACCAATGTGGTCCTATACTAGTCACGGAGCCCTATGTAGTGTTACTACTTGTCACAGTACTTGTGGCTGATGTGTTCGTGACTACCACATTATTCAAATTCAAAATTTAAAATTAAAATTTTTAATTTCAAATTTTATCTTGGTGCCGATTAATTCAGTTACCCTTCACTTGAAGAGTACGTACACATCCCATGGTTTCTTCTCATCTTTTTTATTTTATTTTATTTTTATTCATTTATCTTAAATCTCAAATTAATCCTAAGTTGTTTTTTTTATTTAAGCATTATCTAAGATAATTTGTCTATAGTTTAAATTTATTCCTATGTCTACATCTAGCTATGAATTCACATATCTGATTTAATAATTTATTATTAAATCAGAGATGTGAATTAAATAAAATTTGAAATTAAAAATTTTAATTTTAAATTTTGAATTTGATTTAATATAAGTATTACTGTATCCTTACGTAAAGTTATTAAAGAAAGTTGTATTTCTCTAAATTAGTATTTAATCTAGAGTGTTCAGTTGAAATGTATTTAGTTTTTAGAAAATACAAAAAATTAATTTCCTATAATTCCAACCGGCAATAAAAAAAACCCGGAAGTGGGTTAAATGAGGAGAAAACTCTTCACCTCTCTTCTATCCCCTCCCACCCTTCTTTCCTGTGTCTATTCTGAATTATTTTATCTATTAGATCTAAAGAAGTCCTGTTATTTTTTTTGTGTGTGTGTGTGTTTTTGATTAATATCAAAACCCATAACAGGATGGAAATAAATTTATAATCCTAAAGTGATCGATTTTTGTTTTTTCTTAAAGAAATATATATATATATATATATATATATATAGCAATGTTCGTTTGACTTTTCAATCTCCTTGCTCAATTCTAAACAAAAATGTTGAAGGCTACAAAAAAATTACCATTTACCTATATTTTAAAAAAAAGAATATATATTAATATGTTTTTTAATTTAGCATTCTGAACAAAAAAACATTACTAAGTGTCTCGTTAAGTTGAATGAAATAATTTTTTCTTGAATGATGCTTCTCTTTTTTACTCAAAACTAAATTGTATATTTGTTCAAATACTTATGAACAGCATTATATATATATATATATATATATATAGATATAGATATATATATGCGTGTGTGTGTGTGTGTGTGTGTGTGTGTCCAGCTATGGTTTGAATAGTACCACTACTGTTATTCCACAAAGATGGATTTGGCATTAAATACTCAAGGAAGGTTCATATGCAGTTTAAACAAAGAAACTAAACTATATATATATATATATATATATATATATATATATATATATATATATTAAGTTGATTTTTCAATGATTATTTTGAAAACCTTACACGAAACAATCCTCTTGAATTACATTGGGTTTACTATTTGTTTTAAGGTTGACAACACAGTCAATCTCTTTAAACTTTTCATACTTAAAACCTGATACTTTAGACATATTGTTAATCTCACCTATATTCATTTCTGCACATTGAATTAACTGTAAGTGGTGATCTTGTTTCACGATATCATAAAACACTGCACTTTCATCTTTATAGACTCCATTTTAATAATGGTGATTACTGCGCCACCTGTACACAAAAAATGAAAAGAAAGTAAAAAAATTCTTATGATTGGTTTATGAAATAACATAATAGTCATGATTCTATCTGGCATAGTTTTTTAAAGATATGACTGTACATAATCAGGGAAGGTTGATGAACTATGTATTGATCTGCTCAGCTAGTCTTGATAGAATATTGTGGTGTGACTGGAACTCCCCCACCACAGGATGGACTAGTCTGAGGACGATATTAAAGCGGTACTCGCTCTTGGAGTCAATTTGAATGTCTGTCTGTCTGTCTGACAGTATGATGAATCCTACTTCAGCCAGCTCTGTGACTGTCTGCGGTTCTAGTTGGGTGTGTCATCGTTCGGTCAAGGCCGCTTGACATGGGTGCCGGAGAAGCCTAACACTCATGCCTCGTGACTGAGACCAACATTTCTTTGGGCCTCAGTGGTCATCTCCCTCAGGCTCTCACCTGCTTCAGCAGGGCTCGGTTTATTGCCTAGCGCCTGAGGCGCCCCTTTTTAGGGCAATGCCCACGAGGCCCCAGGCATTTTTCAAACAGTGAAGCGCGTATAGTCTCTGGCCCTGCGCCTGGTACCCACAATAAAAAGGCCTTATGCTATACTCTGGTATGTGAGGGCGTCCGTCAGCTTGTCTTTCCAGCAATAAAATGACTGGAGTTGCTTACATTAGTCAGCGAACTGTATTTCTCTCCCTAACCAATTATCTCTTATTTACTTGTATGTCGACACTTACAATTCCCGACACAAAATTCTGACGCTGAGGAATCGAACGTAGAAAATTTTCAGCGAAATACCAGCGACGAACATTCAAATGTTAAGTACGACCAACTTCTTTTTACAAAAAACTTGAATGTTCGAAGATTTTCAACGGAGCTATACAAACATGCAGTAATTTCAAGTCTGCATAACTGGTCGACCTTGAAAAAAAAAAAAACAAGATTTTCATTCTGTAATTCTTGTTTACAATAAAATAAGATAAAATAAGATTTTTCGTCGTCATGAAGATGTATCTTAAAAAGATTGCCCTACATGGTCGGACGAAAAGTGAATACGAAAAGTATGCTACGTCCTTCTGAGAAATTCTGGAGAGATATCATTTTAGGAGACTGTCTTAATTCTTAAAAATAGATTTGGGGAGAAAAAGTTTTCTATTTAACACAAGATGGCAGTGTTTAAACCTGACAAAAAAGCGAGGAGGCTTACTCTACTTTTTCTGAAATTGTCAATAGGGAGTGTGAAAAGTTCAAATTAAAAGAACTGTAGTGTGATATTGTATTTATGGTCCCCGACGATTTTATGTTGATTTTTGTATAGTTCGAATAAGGTTTAGTATTTATGCTTCCCCATAAGTTTAATGTTGAGTTTTGTTATATAGTGTTTTGAAAAAAGGTAGAATAGGCATAATATAGACATAATATAGGCACATGGATAAAGTAGTAAATGAAGGAAGCCAATGAAACAAATGAGTAAAAGATATGAAACGAATGAAACGAGTAAAGGTTGTAAAACGGCGCGGACAAAAAGAACATTTAAAACAAGGCGACGAACAAAAACAAATTTATATTCTACAACATAAAAAATATTACTAACTCTACTAACAAAATAACAGTGTGTGTATATGTGTAAGTGTGTGTGTGTGTGTGTGTGTGTGTGTGTGTGTGTGTAACACAACTAAGCTACAAAAGAATTACATGTTTAAAATGTCCTTTTTTATGATTAGAAACGGGCAGTTTCTCTGAGACTGGATAGCGTCTCATAGTCAATGTATATTTTGAATGTCTGCGAGACCCATCCATGTTGTTGCTTTTCTCTCCTGTTGATTAACGCTGGCGGGAGTGTGTTGCTGCTGCGAAGAATTTGTGTAAAAGAGAGAAAGGGCGTTTGAAGACGACGTATTTATAGAAAATACGCGTCTTGTAGGTGGCTCAAAACGCAGGACTAGAATTTACGCGCGGACGTAGTTTTAAGCATGTCACGTGGTCCTCCTGGCCAATGGTTTCCCGAGGCTGAATATGTGAGAGTCCGCCATCTTTGTGGGAAAAAGTGGTATACTGCCCAAAATAATTTATAAGAGTGTAAAGTCCTTTAGAACTTATCCCCGATATGTTTGAATACCTGACGGCACCGGAAGGTGGCGAAATTAGAATCAGATTTTTGTCTAAATAAAAACAAAATCCAAAAACAAGTCTGCAAATGGTCGCAGTCATAGTGAGGATTGAAGAACGCGCCATGTGAAAAATAAATGCAATCAAACCAAAGCATAAAGAAAAATTTGCTTGTTATATCTGTGGACAGATTCATTATTATAAGGAATGTCAATTTAAAAGAAAAGAAATGTTTTAATTGCAGCCAAAAAGGTCACAAGTATACGCATTGCAGAAAGTGGGACAAAAAGGAAAAATTCAGTTAAAACGAAAAATACAGATAAAGAATACAAAGGTTAAGTTTCAATTGGATATTGGTTCACATGTAACTTTGATAAAAGAATAAACTTGGAAAAAAATTGGCGGACCAACGCCATTAAAGACATAAAAATTGCACGTGGCATGACAGGAAGTAAGTAGTTAAGTTGGCGACCGTAGTCGAGAGCGACTAGAAGGCTCCCTTTTCAATAGCTACTACACCGAGGTGTGAGGCAGGACGTTACTCCTTTCCCTGGATTGCTTCTCTTTACCTTTGATACGTACCTTATATTGCTGAGTGTTAAGCAAGGAGGTATCAAGTATCATTTTTAAAGTCTTTGGTATGACGCGACCTGGGATTGAACCCAGATCTCCCGGACCATTGGCGAACACTCTACTCACTGGACCAATGAGCCAGTTTTGTCGGTGAATGTTTTACAAAAGTAACATTTATGGGGAAAACGTTAAAATGAAAAGGATTCGTTACGAATCGAACCTAGAACCTCTCCGGTATGGACTGGATTGAGTCATTCGACCTTTTGAACTCACCAATTAATTCGTTCGGCTAAAGTGTCAGCATTAATTGTAACAGCAGAGAAAAATTTAAAAAAAGAATTAATAATAGAATTTTCTGAAATATTTTTTGATGGTCTTAAGGGGTGCACAAAAGCTAAAGCAATATTCAAAAGAGAATGTGACGCCTATTTTCAGACCGAAAAGAAAAGTACCTTTTTTTCTGCTGAAGCCTCCATTAGCAAAGAATTACACCGCTTAGAACAAATTGACCAAAACAGATCGTAGTGAATGGGAAAGACCTACATTTTCTGTGAAAAAGAAAAATAATAAAATTGGTACCTGCGCAGCTTTTTCTACGGGATTGAACGATTGTTTGGAGATATAAAATTACCTTCTGCCAAGTCCGGAAGACATATTTGCGAAATTAAGAAGTGGCAAAGTATTCTCAAAACTGGATTTGTCTGTCGACGAAGAATGTACGAAGTATTTAACTATAAAAAAGGAAAGGTCTGTATAGATTCAATAGAATACCATTTGGTGTATAAATCACACCAGTCATTTTTCAGCAAATCATGGATACGCTTTTGAATGACGTAGACTGCACAATAGCATACTTGAACGATATTTTAATAAAGAGTGAAAGCCAAGAACAACACGCCAAATATCAAAGAAATCTTTGAAAAAATAAAGCAATATGGCTTGAAATTTAGTTTGGATAAATGTCATTTTTTTAATCTGAATTTAAGTATGTCGGAGAGATGATTGATGCAAAAGGTAGAAAGCCAGAACCATCGAAGTCAAGTTTGATAAAGAACACGCATGCCCCAACAAAGGTGTCAGCTCTACCAACATTTCTGGGATGAGCGAAATACTACGGTGATTTAAATCACATATATACACATTTTAAGAATGCCTCTTAATAAATTATTGAAAACAGATTCAAAATAGAACTTGAGTACCGAATGTCAGAGTGCTTTTGAGGAAATAAAAAAATATCAACGTCAGACTTGAATTTGGCGCATCACGATTCACGAAGGATATTATTGTTACAAGTGACGCTAGAAATTTGGGTTAAGGAGGCATTATATTGCCCAAAGAAAGCAACGGCCGAGTAGAAGTGACTGCAAACGCTGAAAAAGGGTCCAACCAAATCGAAAAAGAGGCTTTAGGAATTATTTTTACCGTAAAAAAAGTTCTATAGATTCATTCATCTTAGAATTTTTACACTCCAAACAGACCACCGTTTGTCACTGTCTAGTTTTGGTTCCAAAAAAGGACTGCAAATCGACTACAGAAATGGGGAGCAATATTGTTAAATTATAATTTCAAGATAGAGTTCCAACCGTCAAAGATGTTAGGGCATGCTGATGGGCTATTCAGGTTAATCCTCAAACCATGTGAACCATTTGAAGAAACTATTATAGCAACCCAATGATTAAAAATTGAAATAAAAAGCAAGCGTGCTTCGTAACACTATACGAGAGTCCGGTGACAATCGAGGAGATTAGGAACAAAGTAAAAATAGAGAAATATATCACAGAAAAAACAAGAAACAAATTAACGACCAACAGTACAAAAAGATTGATAGAGAAAAGATTTTTCTATCTGTGATGTAATTTTGATGTACGGTAAATGAGTGGTGATACCAGGAGTGTTGAAAAAAAGAATATTTAAAGACTTTCATTCCGGTCATCCCGGGATAGTGAGGATGAAAGCTTTAATGGAAACCTATGTTTTGGGTCCAAATATGGACAAAAGAATAGAAGAAAATATAAAATGCTGCAGAGGTTGTGCGATAACAACAGAAGCACCACCAGTGAAATTTACCCCTTGGCCAAAGACGAACAGACCTTAGTCAAAGCTGCATAAAGATTTAGAGAGACAATATTATTTAATAGTGGTTGACAGTTTCTAGAAATGGCCAGAGGTGATGAAATGTAAAAACCCAACTTGCAGTGGCACAATTAGATTTTTGCATTAACTTTTTGCTAGATTCGGTATTCCTAATGCAATTGTGTCGGATAATGGGACACAATAACCAGTAAAAGAGTACAAAGATTTTTGTAAAGCTTTTTCGATTGTACACATAACTACCGCACCATATCACCCGCGATCTTATGGACAGGCAGAAATATTTGTTGACATTTTCAAGTTAGTATTAAAAAAGTCGGACGGAAACGAATCCGTTGACGATATCTTACAATTTTTAAGGTGTGATACCGAATCCAAGAATTAATTCAGGATTGACACCAGCGGGGTCACTTTTCGCTCGAAAAATAAGATCTGTGTTCGACAAACTGTTACCAAAAGAAAATAAATAAACAGATGCAAAATCCTATATACCAGGAGAAAACATTTTCTTTAAAGAGTACAAAAACGGGAAAGAAATCTGGAAGGCTGGTGTCATTGATAAACGTATCGGGAGAATTATAAATGTAATCAAAAACCCGAAAAAGAAATATCATAACCAGATCAAGAAAAGGTACTCGGAGGATAAAAGTAACCGATCTTCATCTTCATCTTATTTATGACTTATTCGATGTACCAATGCCTTTATTAGCCCCTAAAAGGAAACGTTCAAGTCAACGGAAAATATTTTCATGGACTATGGAGATAAAACTGAAAAGGAAAAAATACAACTTCCAGAGAAAGTAGTGGATTCAAAAAAGGGGGATGTTGTGGAGGGACTTGAATCCCCCACTGGATGGACTTGTCTGGGGACAATATTAGTCATCAGTATGACTGTCAGTCTGTCAAACAAAACGACTAAAGTTGCTTACATTAGTCGGCGAAATGTGTTTCTCTCAGTAACCAAATATATTTTGTTTTGCATGTGTGTCGACACATAGAACTCATGACACAACATATATATATATATATAAGGATCATTCAATAAATAAGGTGAATTTTACCTTAGGAGTTAGTTATTGGAAGTTCTGTTTATACTTGCACTTTTTTTTAAAGGAAATTAATAGCGATGGTTGCTTTCATACTCCAGAAGACTGTCAGCATCACTTTCTGTAATATAATGGCCGAGGGATTTCGTTTTCTGCCTTTGGGTTTAGTTAGGCTGAGAACCTTTCGGTTCAGTGCATGGGTTACTTAGGTGCAACATTAATGCAGGTGTTCGCGCGTACGCGCGGAGCAGACGTGCCACACAGAGATGTCACAGCAGAAACCCGAGATGGGAAACGGGGCTAGGGAGTGCGAATGACGTCACGCACCAGAAGCGCGCGGAGGATTTTGGGAGATTTGAAAAAGTCAGTTGAGTTGGGAACTAGACACCGGACGAGAAGGGTCGACTTTCGGGGCTCGCTAGAGGCCAGACGAATTTGCGCACTATGGGCGCTGCACGAGATGGTGGGGGCAGATGGAAAAGCCAGAATAGAAAGAAGGTGTATCTCTCTCCTTATGTCGAAGAACCTTTAAACTCAAAGGTAATAAAAAGGTTCGTACCTGAACTAAGAAGTCGTAAGTGTTTTCGTGTTTCGAGATTCCTATGTTCTATGTATATATGTTATGAACAGTCTATGTACGTTTCACATATCCATATCATGGCTATGTAACATTTCTTTTCTGATTGCTGCACCCAGAACTTTTTCTTTAATTAAGATTCAATGTGTTTTCACTACAGAGACTGTCTTTTCAACACAGGCCCACAGAAGCAAACCCTTTGCTTAGACAATTTTCAAGTATTCTTAGACAAAAACATGTTTCTCTTTGTATATCACACATTCTTCTGTAAATTTCACATGGTTTGCACTTCTCAGTCACAAAAAGTTTGATGACTGATCACTTTTCAAGCCTGGAGCACTCTGATTGATCTTTCGCCATTTAAAATAGCCTCAAAACAAATATTTGTGCGAGATTGACATGATTTTTCTATAAACCAATTCCAAACAATGCAGTGTTTAAATTTATGGAAAAATGTCTGAAAAATTCCATAATTTACTGAATGACCCTTATATATATATATATATATATATATATATATATATATATATTCAATACTAGTAAGAAAAGTTGGCGACCTTAGTCGAGGGTGAACCGAAGGCTCCCTTTTCAATAGCTACTACACCGAAGTATAGGAGAGGACGCTACTCCATTCCCAGGACTGTTCCACTTTACCATTAATCCTCACCTTAAAATGCTGAGCGCTAAGGAAGGCGGCATCAAGTACCATTTTTTGAGTCTTTGGTATGACACGACCTGGGATTGAACCCCAGTCTCCTGGACCATTGGCGAACACTACTCATTAGGCCAATGGCCCGTATATATATATATATATACTACATGACCCTTATATATATATATATAGAGAGAGAGAAAAAAGATAACTAAGTGAAATCCGAAACCACTCCAACAAACACGCACTCACACAACGTATCAAATATCAAAAGCAAATGTGGGGTAAAGGAGGCTAAGGGAAACACACTCTAAGAAAAAGAGCAACCTTCATAAAAAAACCATAACCAATTGAAAACCATTCAAACTGCAAACACAAGTGAGTTCAAGTCTCATTGAATACCCCATTAACAAGGCCTTGTGCCTTACATGTTCTCTGACGATAGCATCAAGCTAGAAGCATACACGTATGTAAGAACAAAATAAATAGATAAATCCTAAAAAATATAAATCCCTTCGTGGACCTACTCATTTTAATCATATATATATATATATATATATATTAAATTACCCAACGCAGTTTCTTCCAGGCAGCGGTCACATCGATACTGCTATATGGATGCACTACATGGACGCTAACAAAACGACTGGAGAAGAAGCTAGATGGCAATTACACAAGAATGCTGCGTGCAATCCTGAACAAGTCCTGGCAGCAACACCCCACAAGACACCAACTGTACGGCCACCTGCCCCCTATCACGAAAACTATTCAAGTTAGACGAACCAGACATGCAGGACACTGCTGGAGAAGCAGAGATGAACTCATAAGAGATGTACTCTTATGGATCCCCACAGATGGCCGCGCAAAAGCAGGACGACCAGCTCGAACGTACATTCAGCAGCTATGGGAGGATACAGGATGTTGTCCTGAAGACCTACCTAGGGCGATGAACGATAGGGAGGAGTGGTGAGAGAGGGTCAGGGATATCCGTGCTACCAGCGCGATATGATGATGATGATATATTCAATTACAAAAATGCCAAAAGATTGAGATATCTATTAAAGATCATTGTTAAATTGAACAACTGTGCACAAACTGGTTAATGTTAAATTGACTTATTAGTATTACATAGGATATGTTTGAAAGGATTTAACTGAGTAAAAATATAACATAGCCATACATGAATATGGGAAACGTACATAGAATGTTCATAACATCATAACATACATACATAGAACATAGGAATCCCGAAACACGAAAAACACTTGACGACTTCT
This sequence comes from Sepioteuthis lessoniana, assembly GCA_963585895.1. Lineage (NCBI taxonomy): Eukaryota > Metazoa > Mollusca > Cephalopoda > Myopsida > Loliginidae > Sepioteuthis > Sepioteuthis lessoniana. Next base: position 104,913 of record CAUZXS010005906.1, read on the forward strand.
GAGTTCAGGTACGAAACTTTTTATAACCTTTGAGTTTAAAGGTTTTTCGACATTAAGAGAGAGAGGCACAATCTTTCTATACTGGCTTTTCCATCTTCCCCCCACCCTACACGTATCATGGTATTTTATTTCTAGTTTGCAATAGTTGTCTATGTTCTAGTATGTATACAATGTCAATATAGTGTTCTGGAGCAGGCGCCGCCGTCAGCTCAGGTAACTGGACTATTCTATCTAAAATGTTAATGCTAAATGTGGCTATGTCTACTGTGCTTTTGCATTTATATAATTTGGATTTGGATTAAAGTTTGAGTTCAGTAGCTGATTTTTTTTATCATATTTACCCAACCCCTCTGCTCGGGCAGGATATGACACAAGGTAAATTTTTAAGCGGAGTTTAACAGGTTTGAATTCAGAGTTTTCCTTCTCCTAGACTAGTTGCTTCACCAAGGCTGAAGAACTCAGTCTCTCCTACTATTTACCCATAACTGGAGGGAGAATAATTGAATTCATACCTTTCCCAAGGGTATTAGTGCTATATGAAATGCAATCAGTCTCGTCCAGAATTTGAACTCATGTCACCGTGTCCATTTCCTACGACGATAACCATTACACCACGGGCACCTCCTGTTGCTGATTTTTTGATGGTTGTTGATGGTTGGTTGGGTTTTATGGCATATCAACTTTTATAGGTTATTTAACGCCAAATCCATTTTTATGTAAATAATCGGCTCTATTTCAAACAATTCAGTTTAGCACGAGTACACAGTTTGTCAAAAACATTTCTATTTCAAACTATTCAGTTTATTCAAGCAGTTATATATACCAATTCAGTTTAGTGTATGTACAGTTTCAATGTCAAAAAACAGTTCAATCTCAAATAATTCAGTTTGGCATAAGCACGCAGTTTAAATGTAAGTACGGTTTTATTGTCAAAAACATTTCTATTTCAAGAAATTCAGTTTAGCATAAGTATGCCGTTAGTTCTATTTAACCCATAGATAGGGCCCTATCAGGTGCTACCACGCTGGGGCAGAGAGGACCTGGGAGCGATGGTAATAAAGGGGTACTCCACATTCCCCAAAGCTCCAGCATCACTGGAACCTCACCATCAGACTGTTTAGTGTCATATCCAGGACACTCGTTGAGGATGGTCTTACCCCTCTGCAGATAAGCAGTCGGTGTATTCTACAGCCTCAGCCGACTGGGCAATAATTTTTTGAACGCGGGAGCCAAAGCTCCAACCTCAGCAGAATGCCCTCCTTGTTTTCTTGTGCGAAGGGTGATGCTGTTTGGATATAGAATTTGAATGAGAGTCATGGTAATCTTTAGTTGGCTGCTTTTTTGGTGTTTTTTGTTTGGTTTTTTTTTTGGGGGGGGGTCATCTCATCAATAGATGTCACCCTTATAGATGAGTTGCAGTAGTTTCTTGACTGAACTATTTGATCCTGGCCGTTGATCTGTGAGGTTCTTTCATCCAGCATCAGGGGAAGCTCGCTCGTGACCCAACTTTAGATTCATTCGCCTTACTTCAGATCCACCACGCTGCTTCCCATGGCTTCTAGTGATATATGTTTAGAATATTGTTTAAAAAAAATGTAATTATTAGTATTAGATATGAATACTTGAAACCATATAAGCGTCAGTGTTGGATAGGAATACTTGAAACCATATACCGTATTTGACGATATATAAGATGCATGGGTATATAAGACCCACCCCAATTTCAGCAGGGCAAATCAAGAAAAAAACAAAGTACTAATATTAAACGTAATGAAATTAATATGATGAATATTATCAATGATAACACCTTTAATCTGCATTATAGCCTTTTAAATAATGATTAAAGGTATATGAAATTGTCTCTAAAATCTAAGCAAATAGGAGTTGTCAGGTAGCTAATTTCGGCCAAATATCGTGAATTTTAAACGTACGTATAGCATATAAGACAGGAAAATTTTTAAAGATATTTTTAGTAAAAAAAAGTGTGCCTTATATGCCGTCAAATATGACAATTATTAATATTAGATTGGAATACTTGAAACCATACAATAATGACAGATAGGTTGACTTGAACCCATATGATTATTAGTATCTCTCAGGAATACTTGAGACCATAAATCATTATTATAAGTTAGGAATACTTAAAAGAATGTAATTATCAGTATTGGATAGGAATACTTGAAACCATATAATTATTATAATAAGTCAGGAATTCTTAAAAGCATGTATATCATTATAAGATAGGAATACTTAAAAGCATGTAATTATCGGTATTGAAGAGGAATACTTGAAACCATATAATTATTATACGAATGCCTCAAAAGTTTTGTAATATTTTGGTTATATGAGGCACAATTCAGCATCACTGGATGCTTTTGCTGTGATTGTGAAGATGATGAACCACACTGTGAGAAAATGAACTTATTTGATACTCTCTGAGTGCTACACACCAAATTTGATGCTATGGCTTAAAACACAGCTTCGGAATCCATGATGTGAAGCCAGCCAAATCTTTGAGGTTCTTACAAACTGTGCCAAATTTCATCAACCATCTGGTTCCTTTATTGTAATCAACTGCAGCTTCATCTTTTGGTCGTTTTCATGGCATTACAGTCCAGTTTTAACTCATAAGACGTAAGTTTCCAAATTAGACTTTATTGCACATTCATCTGTGTGGCTTCTATGTTGTGAAGCAATGCACAATACAACCTACGGGGGGGGGTCCTCGTGGTGTAATGGTTAAAACGATAGACTCCAGAATCGTAGTACGCGAGTTCGTACTCCAGTCGCGCCATTATATTCACTTTCGGGCAAATACCCTTAGGAAAGGTATGAACCCCCTTATCCTCCCAGATATGGGTTAAATAGCACCATTACTGTTCTTCTAGAAGAATGGCTTTGGCATTAAATAACCTAAAAAGAGTTGATATGCTATTAAAAAAAGAAACCAATACAACCTACCACAACACTATCAACCACTATGAATCCTTTCATTGATTAAAACTGCTTTGGTCATGCACCACCAATAAGTATATACCAATATATGGAAAAAAATTTTAATTCACCCTGGTAGTAATAAACAGGAATGCTTGAAACTATACAAAAGATTGATTTAGTTAGGTTTTATGGCACATCAACCATTGTAGGTTATTTAATGCCAAATCTTTATAAACTTTACTTAGTTGGCGACCATAGTCGAGGGTGACCCAAAGGCTTCCTTTTCGATAGCTACTACACCAAGGTGTAGGGTAGGCCGCTACTCCTTTCCCTGGATTGCTCCACTTTACCTTTGATCCGTACCTTATAATGCTGAGTGTTAAGCAAGACGGCATCAAGTACCATTTTTTGAGTCTTTGGTATGACTCGACCTGGGATTGAACACCGGTCTCCCGGACCATTGGCGAACACACTACGGATTAGGCCAATGGCCCGGTCTAAAATCTTCTTTATACATATATATCAAATATATAGGATTTGGTTTGGTTTGATGCTATATCAAACATTGTTGGTTATTTAATGCCAAATTCATTTTTATAGATATGTATTAAATATACAGGATTTTGTTTGATTTGGTTTTATGGTATATCAACCATTGTAGGTTGACGGGGCCAGCTGTTGTCGTTAAAAGCTTCGAGTTCCAGGTGTCGTGGTTTATGCACCCAATATCGCTGCAGAGAGGTTTTCCTTTTTTCGTCGGTTAGCGCTGTTCCTCGACAATCTGAAACGGATAGTTTTAATGGGTAATCGGAATGCGATCCTTGATCCCAAGACAGACAGGGTCGGGAGGGGAGCTAGAGGATTGGGAAGGTGTGAAATCAGCCTGATCGATTTGATGGCTCGTCACGACTTGGTCGACAAGTTTCGGCTGGATCATCCAGGGAGAGAGATGTGGACGTGGCTAGATAGTTCACCCTCTGTTTATGCCATATCGTATTTGGACAGTGTTAGGACAGCAGATACAGATTTTTTTACTTGTCCCACGTTCCACTTTGTAGGGAAGACTAACCATAGACTTGTTAGGGTCAGTCTGCGGCTAGTTAATAGGCCTAGTCTGTCCGGCTACTGGAAGTTCAATACCTCCTTAGTGGAGATATGGGACTTCTATGGCCGGTTAGAATCCCTAATTCAGCGTAGGGATAGATGGTGGGGATCTCTTAAACATAGGATTATAGATTTCACCATCAAGTACGGTCGCCATCTCAACCTAGATAGAACCAAGATGGTAACATCTTTTTAAGATAAGCTTTCCCGGACGGTGGAGGGGGGATTCTCAAGCCATAGATTTAGCTAAACGGGACCTTGAGCGTAAAGCTAGAGAGCGCTACTTGGAATATGCAGTTAGATCTAGGTTTAAAAGAGTTCCCAACGAAGCCGTGAAATTTAACGTGCTTGCGCGTAAGGAAGAAGTACGAAAGTTTCCCTTTTGTATATATCGATTCCGTCAAGTCCCTTGATGGGCACGTACTCCGGTGGAATCGTGAGATGCGTGAGGTCTGCGATCGTTTTGCTCACTGTCCTGATCTCTCGCTTCAGGAGTTTCGCGGCTATTTAGCCGACTTCCCCACTTTCGGGAGGCGGAAACATCTAGCTGCAAGGATTTGGTTACTGAATGCGAAGTCTGTGATGCGTTGAAGCAGGTGGGCCTCTACAAATCTGCACATGTTTGGGCCTATTCTGCCGGATGTGTTCAACCGTAGGTTCGCCCAGGGAGACATCCCTGATAACGTTACCAAGGGCATGATCACATTACTGAATAAAAGTGGCAGGCATGTTTGGGAGGCCCAAAACTCTGCTTAACACAGTTAAAGATTTTGGCCCGTGTCTTAGCGAACTGTTTGTTGCTTGTCATTAGCTATCTGATTGAACCTGAGCAGAACTACGCAGTGAAGGGAAGATCGATACAAGACAACTTGCATTTGGCGTGCGAGGTCCTAGAGGGGACAGAAGACGACACTGAAGCCTTGCTGATCAATTTAGATCAGTCCGAGGCCTTCGATAGGATTGACTATCGGTTTTTGGCGACTGTTTTGGAGACTGCCGTATTCAAACCGGAGTTCTACAAATGGATTAGCATGATGTACTACAACCCGCAGGCGGTGATACAGGTGAACGAGAAGCGTTCGGGGACTTTCGCGATCGAGTGGTCGGTTCGGCAGGGTTGCCCCCTGTTTCTTCTTCCCTTCGTTTTGGAGCCCCTGCTCCGTAGGTTTAGAGATGAAGAGACAGGGCCGGCCTTGCGCGAGATTCCTTTCACTGGTCCTCTTACAGCAAAGGTCTCGGTGTACGCCGAAGGTATCACTGTCTTTGTGACCCGCCGTTTGGACATAAAGGGTGTGAAGAAGTCGGTTGCGAGGTACAAACAGATAGCAGGAGCCAAGATCAACTTTGATAAGAGCAAGGGTTTGCAGTTGGATGCCTGGAGGGGCAGCATTCCCCTGCCAAGACCTTTCCGCTGGAGTGACGGACCCGTCTGCATCTTCAGGTGTGGTTCGGGCCCGGCCTCCAACTGGAATGAAATTGATCGGAGATAAAGGCTAAGGTAGATGCCCAGGTGGTTACCTGGCTTCGAAGGCGGCTGTCCTTAAAGAGCAGGGCGAAAGCGTGCGCCGCGTACATCTTCCCCTTGATCCTTTACCGATTGTCTTTACTTCCTCTGTCTAAGGGTCATTGGCTGGCGCTGCAACGATCCCTCTCCAAATTACTTTGTGGAGATCGAACGCTGATGATCCGTAGACAGGACTGCTGGCAACGTCCGCGTAACGGGTGTCTGAGTATGCCTGATTTGGAGAACCACTGGTTTGCTGAAAGGCTAGCTTACTTGGGCCGATCTTTGTCGAAGGACACAGTGTGGAAACGAAAGGTGAACAATACATTTCCTCCCCTTAAGTCAGACCCTAAGCTTAGGAGCGAAGCACCATTTGTCCGCGAATGCCGTAAGGCTCTTCGCAATCTTCCTGGGTTAAGTGAACTTTCTCGGTCGAGAAAGGAGCTATATCGGGAACTAGTGATGAGCTCCGCTTTGGATCCTCTCGTGGATCGGCTGGTCGATGGAGGAGGTTCGCTCGCATTGGAATTGGGCGTTAGGTTCAGGCTTCTTGAACAACTCACCTGGCTGCTTGCGCTGAACGCGTTGCCCCTTTTCGGTTTGAACTACAAAGCGGGCTCGGCAGATATACCCGATTGTTCTCGCTGTGGCAGTGACTTAGAAGTATCGGCTGAGCACGTCTTCTACTATTGCGAGCGAGTTCATCCGTTTTGGAATCACATCGAAGAGTGGACGGCCCGCCTCGAACCCAAAGCAGCTCGTGCTGCTCGACGTAGGTTACGTTATAGACAATGTTTTACCTCCGTATCAAGGTGAGATGCGTGTGGCGTTTCTCGGGATCCTAGCTGTAGCTAGAATGGCGATTTGGACAACGCAAAAGAAGGGATTGTATGACGGTGCGAACTTTTCTCGTCGTGATCTGATTTTGTTCTTTAGGCATCAGCTTATAGTCAAAATTAGAAGCGATAGAAAACGCTTGGATTGCATAACATTCGACAAAAGGTGGTTGAATGCGGCAAGCCTGGTCGTACGAAATGGGGCAACGTTGGACTCATCCTTCCCTCCTCTTCCTGCGCATGGCGACTACGGTCCGGATCCTTCGGGACCCCATCCGGAGTAAGTAGGTATTCTTTGTCCCTCACTTTCCCTAGTTAGCAGTATGTTTTGAGTCATTTGACCCAACATTTAGTTGTTAGCCTCCAAGATCTTTCCTGCCCCCATTCTTTTTTACCTTAACCCGAGATCCAGCTCCACTTTTCTGAAGATTTTGGTATCTCAGTGCTGTAGTTCACTTTACCTTACCTCATTGTGCCCCACCCTACGGTTATTTTGTTCCATTTGTTTAGTTTCCTCCCCCATTAACTAAGGTCCAGCTTGTTTTCGCTGCTCTCAGATACTGGAAAACAATCGACCTCCATATCATAGATGAAGAGGATGGTTGGGTAACCAAACGAGGAATTTTTCCTTGGTTTTATTTTATTTCTTTTTCGGGTTTTTTTTTCTCCCATCCTCATCATATTCATTTATTGTATATATATCATCTTTGTAAATAAAATCATGCATTTTCACCCGGGATTTTTAAGTCGGTTTTTTCTCGCAGAGCAAGTGTGGTATTTTGGTGGTTGCGGCGTGCCTGTGGACAAATGACTCCGTCTATTGTATTGTGTGATTGCTCCATAAAACTGTGTGGAAATTATTTGTATTAGATAGAAATACTTGATACCATATAATTGTGTGGAAATTATTTGTATTAGATAGGAATACTTGATACCATATAACTGTAGAAATTATTTGTATTAGATAGAAATATTGATACCATATAACTGGGTGTAAATTATTTGTATTAGATAGGAATACTTGATACCATATAACTGGGTGCAAATTATTTGTATTAGATAGGAATACTTGATACCATATAACTGGGTGCAAATTATTTGTATTAGATAGGAATACTTGATACCATATAACTGGGTGCAAATTATTTGTATTAGATAGGAATACTTGATACCATATAACTGGATGCAAATTATTTGTATTAGATAGGAATACTTGATACCATATAACTGGGTGCAAATTATTTGTATTAGATAGGAATACTTGATACCATATAACTGGGTGCAAATTATTTGTATTAGATTGGAATACTTGATACCATATAACTGGGTGCAAATTATTTGTATTAGATAGGAATACTTGATACCATATAACTGGGTGCAAATTATTTGTATTAGATAGGAATACTTGATACCATATAACTGGGTGCAAATTATTTGTATTTGATAGGAATACTTGATATCATATAACTGGGTGCAAATTATTTGTATTTGATAGGAATACTTGATATCATATAACTGGGTGCAAATTATTTGTATTTGATAGGAATACTTGATATCATATAACTATGTGCAAATTATTTGTATTAGATAGGAATACTTGATACCATATAACTGGGTGCAAATTATTTGTATTAGATAGGAATACTTGATACCATATAACTGGGTGCAAATTATTTGTATTTGATAGGAATACTTGATATCATATAACTGGGTGCAAATTATTTGTATTTGATAGGAATACTTGATATCATATAACTGGGTGCAAATTATTTGTATTTGATAGGAATACTTGATATCATATAACTATGTGCAAATTATTTGTATTTGATAGGAATACTTGATACCATATTGCTGGGTGCAAAAACTCTTTAGAAATTACAACCCAAAAAAAGTAAATATAAGCCTACAATGTGTCAAATTTCTTTAACCCTATGCATAAAATAACTCAAGATGGGTTGACATGCCAATCAAATCAATCAATGAATCAAGAAAAGATTCATTCTTAATATTTTTTATAAGACCTCATGTAACTTTAATGGTTACATTTCAAGTCATCAAGATTTTGTTTTTCTTTTCTGAAGGAGGTTTATTTAGAAAAGGTCTTTTTGGTTTAAGATCACGAACCTACATATAAACAAATTGCAATTGATAAGCAATTTATAAAGAATATTACCAATTGAGCATAACATTTTTCTATTGATTAATTCTATCTAATTATATAATTCTATTCATGTTTCAACCTAACACAGTTTTTAAGATATGATCATCCATTATTGTAGAAGAACATTATTTCCTTCTTGTATCGGCAGATCAAAATAGCTATTAAATTAGTCTACCTCAGCATAGAACTCAAGCAATATTAATTCGATCAGCAGTCTTTATATTTCTGATTAGCTGGTTTTTGTGAAAAACAGAATTTTGCAAGTGCAGAGGCGTCCATAAATACCAGACCAAACCCTGTGAAACTTTTTCTGAAAGTTCATCTTTAAATCTGTAGAATACACCGACTGCAACTCTGATGGTCAAGCTCCAGTAATACAGGAGCTTTGGGGAATACAAAGAACCTCTTCATTGCCATCGCTCCCAGGTCCACTCTGACCTGGAGTGGTAGCACCTGATAGGGTCCTATCTATGGGTCAAATAGAACTGTTTGACATTTAAACTGAGTGCAAACAAATGACTTATACTCAATTGAATAGTCTGAAATAGAACTGTTGGATCATTTAACTGTGTGTAAACAAATAACTGATTGTTAATTGAATTGTTAGTGATACATAGCAATACTTGAAACCATTTAACTTTGTTGACTTACGCTCAATTGAATAGTTAAAAAAGGATTGTTTGATCATTTAACTTTTTGTATCTACAAAATGTGTTTCCTAATCATATATATTTAATATGTATGTAAAAACAGGATTTGGAATTAAATAACCAATAATGGTCCATATACCATAAAACCAAACCAAACCAATTATTTTAAAATTAGAACAAGTGGAGAACATTAAATGAATTATGAATGTGCAGCCTCATAACATACCCAAAAGAAGAGTTTTACACATGTATATGACTCATCATAGTCTTTGGCATTCTATTATTTGTTCCCCGAGGGGGGTGTCCTCGTGGTGTACTGGTTAAAGCGATGGACTGCGGAATCGTAGTACGCGAGTTCGTACTCCAGTCGCGTTATTACGTTCACTTTTGGGCAAATACCCTTGGGAAAGGTATGAACCCCCTTATCTCCCTCCAGCTATGGGTAAATAGTAGGGCAGACTAGGTTCTTCAGCCTTGGTTAGGCAACTAGTCTAGGAGAAGGAAAACTCTGAATTAAAACCTGTTAAACTCCGCTTAAAATTTGACCTTGTGTCATATCCTGCCCGAGCGGAGGGGTTGGTAAATAGGATTATTTGTTCCCCCCAAAACAACTTTAACCAAAAAAAAATTGATCTCAGAAAAAGGTCATTAAAGGATAGTGAAGATTTTGGTTTCTTTAGATTTGTCATTTATTAAGTTTAGCTTGGGTTGATTTGAGTCTCGAAGTACAAAGCATCCAATGAAAATCAAACACTTTAAGAATGAATTATTAGCCTAGCTTGCCAACTATTTGAGGTGCCCTTCTTTTCTTTTAATTAGTATATAGCAAAAAGAACAGTTTGTTGGTATGGCTGTGTTCTGTGTTTTGCATCAGAATGTCCAGTGCTGGAATTTGACCCCTAACTAGCAGGCTGTAAGTGACCTTGGGATGCTTTCTGCACCAACTGGCTCAATATTGTCGTTCAGGACCTTGAGTCATGTCTTACAACCTTGGCTGATATACAACTGTTGGCACTGGACAGACCCAAATAGAAAATGTTTATAAATTTGGTTGGCCCTATTCTCCATGTGCAGGAGATAGATAGATACGAAGATAGATCGATAGATAAGTACAGACTGAAATAGATAGATATGTATTTACCCAGCCCCTCCTCATGAGCAGGATGTGACACAAGGTCAATTTCAAATGGAATTTTACAGAAATCAGAATATTCCTTCTCCAAGACTGAATGCCTTACCATGGTTAAAGATACAGTCTGCCCTACAATTTATTCATAGCTAGAGGGAGAATAGTTTGATTCATACCTTTCCCAAGGGTATTAGCACTATGTGAAATGCAGACAGCTTTGTCAAGGATTTGAACTTGTGTCGCTGTATCCATTTCCTATGGCAATAACCATTACACCACAAACACCCCCTCTATTAAACAGATAGATTATTACATTAATTGATTATTAAATAGATAAATTATAACATTATTTTCAAAAATTTAATCTTGTTTATCAAAAGGATATTTTTATGAAACAAGAATGTTCAGCTGTTAAAGAAAAGAAATTAGTAGTCTTATCTGTCATTAGTTAACAACTAAATTAAAAACAAACCTGAGAGAACATCCTCTAAATGTGCTAATTCCATTATTTTTGCTTTTTGGACATTGTTTGTATATATAACAAGGCTATCCCAGATAAAAACCAAACATGCATGCTGCTGGTGTCTTTGATTTGCATGAGGTGACCAAAATTACTACTAACCAACAAATATTCAGAACACTTTTGGTTTGGTCTGGTTTGGTTTGGTTTCTTTGTTTAATGGCATATCAACCTTTGTGAGTTATCTAATGCCAATGCCATTCTTGTAGAAGAACAGCGGTGATACTATTTAACCCACAGTTTTGGGGATAAGGAGGTTTATTACTTTCACAAAAGTAATTGTCTGGAAGTGAATGTAATAGTGTAACAGGAATTCGAATCAGCTTACTTCAAGGCGATAGTCTAGCACTTAAGGCATTATGCCATGAGAACTTCTCTTAACAAACTTAAAAAGGGACTTATTAGTGATATTCAATAAGTACCAACAATGTAGTCATAATCGTAGACGAGGGTGATCAGAAGGCTCCCTTTTCAATAGCTACTACACCAAGGTGTAGGAGAGGGCACTACTCCACTTTACCCTTGATCGTACCTTTTATTGCTGAGTGTTAAGCAAGGAGGAATCAAGAACCATTTTTAAAGTCTTTGGTATGACGCAACCTGGGATTGAACCTAGGTCTTCTGGACCATTGGCAAACATTCTACCCACAAGGCCAATGAGCTGGTACCAACAATAACGATACCAAAGAATTATTATTTCTAATTGAGATTTTGAAGTGGTCAAAATTTTTAGCATAGTAAGTATTTTCTTCCTATTCAATGAAGTAAAAGCAAATAGTGTGTATGAAAGTGACAACTAAAAATGATTTTAAAAAATGATAAAATAAAACTTGCATATTATCAGAATTGTTCTTTTTCAAAGTTTTGTTTTTTTTTCTAAAGTATTTTTATACTTTTTGTTAAAGAGTATTTCTTTGTAAAAATGGAAACCACTTTCTGATTGATTTATACATGTACATTTTCTCTGCATTCTGATCAATAAGAAATAATAATTAATTAATAGTTAGAGCAACTAATTAGCTAATTACTAGATATCATTAATGAGTTCCATCTGAAAATTTTTCTCATGATTTATAGGTTAGTAATAATCTAGGTCTTCACATGTCTCCCATCAGTTAAAAACTCTAGTTGTATACCTGCCAAAACTTTACCTCAGATAGCCTTGATATATATATATATATATAAGTAAAGTAAAGTTGGCGACTGTAGTCGAGGGTGACCAGAAGGCTACCTTTTTAATTGCTACTTCACCGAGGTGTTGGGGAGAGCGCTACTCCTTTCTCTGGATTGCTCCACTTTACCCTTGATATGTACCTAATATTCCTGAGTGTTAAGCAAGAAGATATCAAGTACCATTTTTAAAGTCTTTGGTATGACGCGACCTGGGATTGAACCCAGGTCTCCCAGACCATTGGCAAACTCTCTACCCACTAGGCCAATATATATATATATATATATATATATATATATATATATATATAAAAGAAATTCCGGCAACAGTCCTTGAAAATAGCATATGGATTAGCCAAAAAGTACTAAGAACAAAAATCATTCGAAAAATTACTTCATAGGTGCTGTCCTAAAAAGATTTCACTTGCATTTACTCTAGAAAAAATTCAAAGCACATTCCTTGTCAATCATTTTCAACATGCATCAAAAGATTGCCGCCTAAGTGTACAATAATATATATACATGTAGCATTTTCTCTTTTCAGTATGATTGATTAAATAGGGCAGACACTTCATATGAAAACTTGAATGGATCAAAGATAGAATAGGTCGATACAAAGAGTCAGTCTTATTTATTCAAACCTATATATATATATATATATATATATATAGATATAGTTGACCCAAAGTCTAGGTTGACCCAAAGGCTCCCTTTTCAATAGCTACTACATTGAAGTGTAGGAGAAGGTGCTACTCCATTCCCTGGATTGCTCCACTTTACCCTTGATCCATACCTCATAATATTGAATGTTAAGTAAGGAAGCATCAAGTACCATTTTTGAGTCTTTGGTATGACTCAACCTGAGATTGAACTCTAAAAAGGGAACATTTTAACCATTATACTATTTTATCAGTTATATATATACATATATATATATATATATATATATATATATATATATATATATATATATTATCATCATCATGTCATGTTGCTCACGTGGATTTCCCTGTCTCTCTCTTGCATTCGTCTCTATCTTCCATCACTTCTGGCAGGTCTTCAAGACAACATCCTGTGTCCACACAGAGCTGTTGTAGATATATATATATATATATATATATATATATATATATAGGGAACGAATAAATAAATAAAAAAATTAAATTTAAAAAAAATAAATAAATAGATAAAAAGAAAACTATTAAATTTGAAGAAACTCCCAGAGGTTTCTAACGGAAAAGGAGATGACGCATGCGTAAAAAGAAAAAAGGATTTTTCCTCTTAAAAAAGGAGACGACGTTATCTTTCTCTTTCAGGCAGTGTCCGTCGAACCAACAAGACCATTTTGCTGTCTGGTGTTTTGGGCACCACACTACGTCTTGGGATGTAGCATTGGTTAGTCCCTTCAAGTAAATAAAGGAAAGTATGGAAGAAATGTTTTCGTCTCTTATCTGTTTCTATCTTTTCTTTTTGTGTATTTCTTTTGGGACTTTCTTTGGGCAAGGCATTGCGCCGGCTAGTCAACGTGGGGTGAAACAGAGTAACCAAAATATGGAGTCAGATATCTTATGGCAACACAGCTTTGTCCTTAGCCCTTGACCTTCAAAAGCCTTCAAACCCCACATATACAAACATACTATTGTGTATTTGTTATTTACCGTCTAATTCCATATTTATTCTCTTTTATTTGAATGGCTCTAATTATATATATATATATATATATATATATATATATATATATATTTATATACACACACACATATATATATATATATATATTTATATATGTAAATTTTGTTCTGTGTGTGTGTGTGTGTGTGTGTGATATCTACTGAAATCTCATGCAATAAATATGCATAATCAGCTGATTAGTCACTTTTCTCTAATTTCAGTACAAAGCAAATAGAACTTCAAGTAACAGATTCTAGAGTTCATAATTCTTACATTTTTTAGATTTCATACCTGATCAGTCCTGATAACATCCAGCACTTTTTTATGCAAAAATATCTATTTGCATATCTTTTATTAACATATATATATATTTAGCCTGTGGTGTAATGGTTATCATCATAGGACATGGACACGGCGACACAAGTTCAAATCCTGGATGAAACTGATTGCATTTCACATAGCACTAATACCCTTGGGAAAGGTATGAATCCAATTATTCTCCCTCCAGCTATGGGTAAATAGTAGGGCAAACTGGGTTCTTCAGCCTTGTTGAGGCAACTAGTCTAGTAGATTGAAAACTCTGAATTCAAACCTGTTAAACTCCACTTAAAAATTGACCTTGTGTCATATCCTGCCCGAGTGGAGGACTTGGTAAATATGTATATATATTTAGCCAACCCCTCCACATGAGCAGGATATGACACAAGGTCAATTTTTAAGAGGAGTTTAACAGGTTTGAATACAGAGTTTTCCTTCTCCTAGACTTGTTAGTATACCAAGATTAAAGAGCACATCATACCCTACTGTTTAACCATAGCTAGAAGGGGAATACTTGGATTCATGCCTTTCCCAAGTGTATAAGTGTTATGTGAAATGCAAACAACCTTGTCCAGGATTTTAGAATATACCAACTGCTTCTATGCAGAGGGATAAAATCCCTCAATGAATGTTCTGGATATGACAATAAACCATCTGATGGCGAGGCTTCTGTGCTGGAACTTTGAAGAATGCAGAGTACCCCTTCTCTGCCATTACTCCCAGGTCCACTCTGACCCAGTGTGGTTTTACCTATTAGAGTCCCATCTATGAGTCAAATATAACTGCTTAATCATTTACTTGACTTGAAATCATTTATGTTGAATAGAATTACTTGTGTTAGATAGCAATACCTGAAACCATTTAACTGTGTGCAAACAAATAAGCTCAGTCTTGTTTAAAAATAGTGTAACAAAGAAACTATTTGTTTACAGATCATGTATATTGAATATATATGTACAAAGAGGATTTGGCATTAAATAATCTATAAGCGTTGATATGCCATAAAACATAACCAAGCAAGTAATATCCAGGTTTTAAACTCATCTCACTGTAACCATTTTTTATGATAGCAACCATTACCCAATATGCACCTTCCCCAGTCATGAGTTAGGTGCACATTGGGTAATGGTTTCTGGGGCTGTAGAAAACACACTGACTGCACCTCTGCAGAGGGGTAAGACCCCTACCAATGAGTGTCCTGGATTTGACACTAAACAATCTGATGGTGAATCTCCAGTGATGCTGGAGCTTTGGGGAATGCGGAGCACCCCTTCATTGCCATTGCTTCCAGGTCCACTCTGGCCTGGAATGGTAGCACCTGATAAGCCCCTATCTATGGGTTAAGTAGAACTAACTGCATACTTATGCTAAACTGAAGATTTTGAATTAGAACTGTTTGACTAAATGGAATAGCTTAAAATACAAATGTTTTTGACAATTAAACTGTACTGACATTTAAACTGCATGCTTATGCCAAACTGAAATGTCTGAAATGAAACTGTTTTTAACATTGAAACTGTACTTACACTTAACTGAATTGTTATATATAGAAGTGTTTTGATATTTAACTGTGTAAACAAAATCTGTACTTATACTAAACTGAATTAGCTGAATTAAAACTGTTTGACTAAACTGAATAGCTTGAAATAGAAATGTATTTGGCAATTAAACTGCATACTCATGCTAAACTGAATTGTTTGAAATAGAACTGATTATTCACATAAAAATGGATTTGGCATTAAGTAACCAACAAACGTTGATATGCCATAAACCCACACAACCAACCAACCAATGAGCACCTCGATTTATTTATTTATGTGTATATATATATATATAGAGAGAGAGAGAGAGAAAGAGAGAAAGAAAGGTAAATTCAGCAACAGAAAATTCAACCACAATCAATTTCTACAGAAAAATGAATCATGATATTGTTAAATTCAAATATAATAGTTGTATATTACATCATAATATATATATATATATATATATATATAACATAAATTTTGATATAATGATTCTACTTATTGTTTGACCAAAACTATAATTTAACAAATACTTTGAAATATATTTCAGAATAAGCAGACTTCCCTCACCCTAACTCAATGGAAGAAGTGTTTCCAAATACATAGTTATTTTTCTTTATTCTTATTTTTTATATTCCTGTCTTTATCCTAAATTGAAGATTAAAAAAAAGTATTCTATTTTTCCAATTGATTGTTTCCTTATCCTTTCTTTGGTTTTCTGCTGACTTTGACTCTCCCTGAATTTTCAATGGTGAAATTTTCTGGTGGGGCAATTTACCTTTGGTGAAAATTACCAGGTAGATTTACAGTGGCTTGGTTTGATTTGGTTTGGTTTTATGACATATCAACCATTGTAGATTATTGAATGCCAAATCCTCAATACATATATATTAAATATATATGATTTGTAAACACATTTTGTTGATAACATTTTAAAACTAGCCAAAGCTCATTCTTTAGCACACAGTTAAATGGTTCCAAGTATTGCTATGTATCACTAACAATTCAATTAAACATCATTCATTTGTTTACACACAGTTAAATGATCAAACACTTCTATTTCAAACAATTCATTTTAGCATAAGTCATTTGTTTGTACACCATTTAAATGCCAAACAATTCTATTTGACCTACAGATAGGACCCGACCATGTGCTAACACTTCAGGCCAGAGTGGACCTGAGATTTATAGCAATGAAGGGGTACTCCACATTCCCCAAAGCTCCAGCTTTACTGGAACCTCACCATCAGATTTTTTTGTCATATCCTGGACATTTGCAGAGCGGGGCGGGGGCATACCCCTCCGCAAAGATTCAGTTAGTGTATTCCAGCCGACTGGACCAGAATTTGAAGTAGTGGAATTTACTGGTCTCCATATATATATATTTAGATATATATGTAAGAAGTCAAACTAATAAAACCTCATGATATTACAAGGTACTTTTGGGACACTATAGCTAAGTAGTAATGATCGTTTGGCCCCAAAACCATCTTTGACCCTGGGGTCATCTTTTGATAAAGACCTTATTGGAGGCGCATTGGCTACTTTTACACTAATCAGTATGTACAAAAACGATGTGTGTGTGTGTGTGTGTGTGTGTGTGTGTGTGTGTGTGTGTGTGTGTGTGTGTGTGTTTACCCAACCCCTCCATAATGAGCTGCTGGCGGTCACTATAGGTTTTCCTTAAATTGAGTGCAGTGGCTTGAATAGAGTGTTGACCAAACCAAAGCTAAAGAACTGAGTCTGCCCAACTATATACCCGGAGCTAGAAGGAAGGAAAGGTGGATTCATGCCTGTTCCAAGAGTCTTAGTGCAAACTGATATGCAGACAGGAAGTTAACTCAAGTTGCAAATTCATTTCCTACAATGATTAATGGTACACTGCATATTCATCCATAAATATAAATATACAAGTATATATATATATATATATATATATGGGTGTACATATATATGTATATATGTATATGTATATACACATTGATGTATATACATATATGTATGACTGTTTATAATCGTATATATATATATATATATATATATGTGTGTGTGTGCATATATATATGTAAATGTTTGTGTGTATATATATATATATGTATATATTGATACATATTTACATATATAAGTTAGTAAAGTTGGTGACCATAGTCAAGGGCAACCCAAAGGCTCCCTTTTCATAAGGTACAACACCAAGGTATTGGGGAGGGTACTACTCCTTTCCATGGATTGCTCCACTACCCTTGATCTGTACCTTATAATGCTGAGTATTAAGCAAGGCAGCATCAAGTATCTTTTTGAGTCTTTGGTATGACTTGACCTAGGATTGAACTATGGTCACCCGGGCCATTGAACACTCGACCCACTAGACCAATAAATGTATATACATGCATATATATATATATATATATATATATATATATATATATATATGTACAGTAAGAGTCAGAAGTATTAGACCATCCTCAAAATTTTTTATTTCTCATCCTATAAATGTTATTTTTATTTAAACAAGTTAAACGCCACAATGTCTTTATTTGCCATGTAAAACAGAAGTCTTCCTCAGTCACTTTGACCTTGGTCTAACCAGATATCTTTTGAAAAATTTATCAGAACACATTTTTCTTCTTTTGTGCTTATACATATAAGTTTAGCCATTACTCCCCGATTCACAGTTTCTGTATAGTAGAGTTTGGTACGTCATTCTTGCCCGTTTCCTATGTAGGAGGAGATATTGTGTTTTGATGTTTAATTTCCATTTTGTAGTGGTATATTTAATTTTTTTTTACATATGGTTGCGTGTTCTCCCAAGTCAGAAGTCGCTATTTATAGCGAGGGGATATCATTATTATTATTAGGTTTTTTGGTTTAAGGTTGGTTTTTACGTTGGTTATGTTGGTATTACATTGGTAGCGTTGATATTTCGTTGGTTGTTATCCCCTCGCTAAATGTTGATGGAAAATAAAGATGGTGGAGAAGAACGAAGACGTCGTTAGGTTTTAAATGAAGGTTTTAATGACAGCATGAAGTAAAGGGGTTTATGCTGGTATGCTGCGAGGTCTCGTAGTAAGGAAAGAAGGTAGGAAGTTGTTAGAGTGTATCATCTTATTTGTTTTTAACTAGAATCCCTTGGTCTAGAAGAATCGACCCAAGGGGTCCATAAACTAGATGGCTCTCCTCATAGTGTATAATGCTGCTACGGCTATTCAGGAGCAGACGAATAGACGTCCGTTCCCATTGGGGATTTCTGAGGAAGAGAGAGTTACGCGGGCTTTTTTCAGTTTTTGGTGCTGCTAGGAAATATGGTTCGGGCTGAACATGACAGGTCATCCTGATTGGGTGAAAATGTACGGTGACTCTAACGGTCAAATTAAATTACGCGCCAAACAAAAATATAAGTTTCTTTCTGCTACAATGTATTTATAAGTATATATAGGTGTATGTGCATATATATATGTGTATATGAATATATATGTATATATATGTAACATATGTATATGTGTATATATATATATATATATATATATACTTACATGTATGTATATATATGTATATGTGTGGACATATATTTATATATATCTAAATACTCATGTATGTATTTACGTATATATATGTATGTGAGCCTTTACAAATATATACACATATATATATACATATATATACCTGTGTGTATATATACATATACATGTATATGCTTATATATATATATATAAATATATATATATATACATGCGTGTATATAAATAATGTGTATAAATGTGTACATTTAAGTGTATATACATATATTTATATATATATACATGAGTAAATGTGTATACATGAGTTTACATACATCTGGGTGTGTATATAAATATATATATATATGTGTGTGTGTGTGTGTGTGTGTGAGAGAGAGAGAGAGTATAAAATTTTTGTACATATATATATATATATATATATATATATATATATATATATATATATATATATTCATATAAATATGTAATTTATATATCTGCATATGCATATATATATATTTTTATATTTGAATATATTTTGGATATGTATTTATATATTTGTATTCACATGCAAATGTACATATATATATACACGTATATCTTTACCTACATGTATGCATTTTTGTATCTGTTATATATATATATATATATATATATATATATGTGTGTGTGTGTGTGTGTGTGTGTGTGTGTGTGTGTGTGTGTGTGTGTGTGTGTGTGTGTGTGTGTGTGTATCTGTGTATATATGTGTGTGTGTGTATTTGTATTCATGTATAGGTGTATATATGTGTATAAATATTTATATATGTATATATGTCTTTTGTGTGTGTGTATATTTACAAGGATCATTAAATAAGTTCCCAGTCTTTTTTCATATGGGCACTTTTATTGATAGTACACACATGAAACTCTAGTCCCCTTCGAAATAATCTCCTCCGGCTGCAATGCACTTGTTGTACCATTCTAACAACTTCTGGAAGGCTCCATGGAAGTCCTCTTTTGTGAGTATGTCAATGACCTTCGTCACAGCCTCTTTCATCATTTTAATTATCTCATAATGACAGCCTCTGAGCTTAGGGAATAAGCAAAAGTCACAGAGAGCAAGGTCTGGACTATAGGGAGAGTGAGGAACTATTTTGATGCCCATCTTTGTCAAATAGTCTGCGACAAGGACGGAGTTGTGGACGGGTGCATTGTCCTGTTGGAAATGCCACTGACCCGATTTAAAGAATGTTGGCCTCTTCCCAAGGAATCTCTTCCTGAACTCCCTTAAAATCTCAACATAGTAACCTTAACCTTAACCCTAACCCTTTAGCCAATCAACTCTGGTCTATTGACTTCCTTACTCTTCCCACACCTCTCATCATCCCTCATAGACACCATGCAATCCTTAAATCTCTTATGCCACTTAAACACTGATGCTCGATTCCTGCAAGATGGTCGAAAAACCGTCTGAAGCATTCCATACGTTTCTGTGGCATTTTTTTCCGAGTTTAAAACGGAATTTTATGGCATATTGTTATTCTAGAGTGTCCTCGCGTCCAGATTGCATTTTTAAAATTCACCAGCTGTGACAATCAGGTTGGGCGTATTCCAATTACTGTTGTAGCTGTTCATTTGAACCTGAAATCATAAAGATTTGTCAGTCATCTCAAAAGATGTATAGCAATAACATAGTGAATTTTCAAGAGTCTACGACAATTTTAAATGCCTGTACTAAAAAAGTCTGGAAACTTATTGAATGAGCCACGTTTATATACATATGATATATATATATATAAGTATATAAATATATGTTTATGTATAAGTATATATGCATAGATATAAATATACGTGTGTATAAGTATATATATATATAAGTATATCTATGAATATACATATATAACTATATATGTATGAATAAATTTTTATCTATATACGTATATATATATGTATATATATGCAGCATTTTCTCTTTTAAACAAATTTAATTGAATAAGACAGACACTTCACATCTGTTTATTTTATTAGTGTCTTCATATAAGTTGTCTGACATGTGGATGGAACGAATTTTGAAAGTTACTGTATTTTTGCAAGTAAAATAAAACTAATTATATATTATCCCAAATTCAATACAACTAACCTTTTCATCTCTACTAAGTTCTCTTCCTCGACTAGTCACCTCAGTACAACCAATATGGTATACAAATTTTAATGTCCACTTGGGGAATGTCTCTTTAGTAAAATATATTACCTACATCGGTCTGACTCCAATGATTCCATGAGGAAGCTTTACACCCCACCTACCTGACACTCGTTCTATCTCTTAACACCTTAAAACACATTTATGTCCCTCTTCCAAATGTTGTATACCATGATGAGAGAAGAAAAAAGAACCACAACACTTGGTTATAAACATATATATATCTCACACTTTATTCTCAAAAGGGGTTGAAGCGTCTGTGGTGTGTGAGAAACAGACGGATGGAGAGACAGATTGCTATCATGACCCATAACTTCTTCACTTGACCATACCATGGTATGTTATTTTCAAGACCCCATTTAGTACTTCTTCTGCTTCTTAGTCAGGGATGCTCAATTGGAGGCCGCTGAGCGCAATGGCCCTCCACGTGACACTCTGAGTGCAAGCTGGCTCTGACTTAAGCCGTCACTGACTCCAAATGACTCTAATTGGCAAGTAGGCATCTGCACATATTATTTTATAATGCCTACGATTTCCGATAAGATTACGTGATCTTCTTCCACTTATTTACATAGGTGCGTCTCTGAATGACGGCTCAGTCAATGGTCAATATGCAATACAAATACTGAAAAAAATTCTAACTGAAAACACCTCCATATGGCACAAAGAAAAAACAAACAAACTCGAAATTCTTGGAAGTCTTTATATAAAGATTAGCAACCCTTCCTTAAATAAGATGAATTTTGAATGTATCAGTCACTTTCTGAAAGGCTTTTTACATTTTTCCTACCTATTCTTCCATTTGCAAACGGCAAAGCTCTTTTCTTTCGTTAATTCCCTTCCTACTTGTTCATGCACCAAATCTTTAAATAAATGCATACAACTTATCACTAAGTTTGTCATTTCAAATTTTTGTTCTCCTGAAGATTCCTGTAACTAGGGTTAAAATTTTTTGGAAAAATATCATACCTATTTGAATTCATTCCGCCCAGATGTCAAATGACTCATACGAAGACTTGAACATATAATAAAATAAACAGAAGTGAAGGATCTGCTTATTCAATCAAACATGCATATATATATATATATATATATATATGCATGTATAGATACATGTGTATATATACATAGCTATATATATATATATATATATGTGTATGTATAAAATATATATATATATATATATATATTTATGGGCAAATGAATTCAAAGTTAGATCAATGGCAAGCTTCACCAGATGCTGGGCAAAAGAACCTCATAGGTCAAAGTTCTGGATCAAATAGTTCAGTCAGGAAACTACGATTACTCATCTGTAAGGCTGGTGTCTATTGATGCGGAAAAAACTGCCCTCAAAAGATTACCATGACTCTAATTAAAACCTTATGTCCAAACAGCATTGCTCTTTGCCCGGGTAAACAAGGAACTTGTTCTGCTGCTGTCAGAGCTCTAACCCCTGCATTAAAAAAAATCATCTACAGAGCTCAAACCCAAACCAAAATTACTTTAATACAAAATCATTGTTAACATAGTAATATTTAATGTTAGGACTTTAAATACAGTCAACCAGTCACCTGAGCTGACATCATCTATAGACATGCATAGAAGAACATAGATACTAACATATTGAACCAGAAATAAAATATCATGATATTGGTAAAGGATGGACATTTGTCTCTGCATCTTCATGGAAAACTGCATCAATGTTGTTATTGGAGGTCTAGGAATGCTTCTCAGTCCTTGAACATTAAAATCGCTAAATAGCATAGAGAAAATTCAATCGAGAATTATATGTGTTTCATTTAATGGTAACTCCTGCACAACAATTGTCTCTTGTTATACATTGCCACCAATGGCAATGATGGAATGGATATATCACTTTCTACAACAAGCTATCTTCCTGTAATATAATGGCCGAGGGATTTCGTTTTATGCCTTTGGGTTTAGTTAGGCTGAGAACCTTTCGGCTCAGGGCATGGGTTACTTAGGTGCAACATTAACGCAGGTGTTCACATGCACGCTGAGCAGACGTGTCACTCAGAGATGTCACAATAGCCCAGATGGGAAACTGGGCTACAGAGTACGGGTGACGTCACGCACCGGAAGTGCGCGGAGGATATGGGGGATTTTGAAAAAGTCTGTTAGTTGAGTTGAAAACTAGACACTGGACGAGAAGGGTCGACTTTTGGGGATCGCTGAGGCCAGACGAATTTGCACGCTACGGGTGCCGCACGAGATGGGGGGGGGCAGATAGAAAAGCCAGAATAGAAAGAATGTGTATCTCTCTCCTTATGTCGAAGAACCTTTAAACTCAAAGGTAATAAAAAGGTTCGTACCTGAACTAAGAAGTCGTAAGTGTTTTTCGTGTTTCGAGATTCCTATGTATATATGTATATATGTATAATGTTATATATGAACATTCTATGTACGTTTCGCATATCCGTATCATGGGTATGGTACATTCCCAGGTCCGACACATGGCCAAACACAACGTTTCAATCATTAATGAAGATATGGAAGCTCATATAGTCAAAGACGATAATAACAAATTCTGCTTACCTAACCTGTCAAAGAGAAATATGGATGCTCATATAGTCAAAGACGATAATAACAAATTCCTTTTACCTAACGTGTCAAAGAGAAATAGCAAATAAACCTATCACAAAAATTACAATAGCCAACTTGACATCAAACTCGGATAGTTTATGGAGGAAGAACTTAATGTAGTACTGACAAAAATTAAAACTAGAAAAACTGCAGGCCATGACGAAATATATATGAAAGACAATGAAATCTGATGACACTATTTGATTACTTAATGCTGTCTTGGCCTTATGGGAAGAGTGTTTGCCGATGACCCGGGTGACCAGGGTGCAATCCCAGGTCGAGTCAAACCAAAGACTCAAAGAATGGTACTTGATGCGTCCTTGCTTAACCCTCAGCATTATAAGGTCCATATCAAGGGTAAAGTTGAGCAATCCCGGGAAAGGAGTAGCTCCCTCCCCTACGCCTCGGTGTAGTAGCGATTGAAAAGGAAGCCTTTGGGTCGCCCTCGACTATGACTATAAACAAAATACAATAGCAAAATGGATAAAAGGCTGCATCCTCCTCTTCCCAATGAAAGGTGACCCCGGAATCACTTAGACCTACTGAGGCATCTGAAATCAAGATAATTCTTAAGAAAAATTAGAACTATATAAATTCTTTATAAAACATAAAAGAAATGGTTCACTTCTTTGACATTATTACCGAAGTCTTTGATGAGTGTTCGCCAATGGCATGGGAGACCTGGGTTCAATCCCAGACCGAGTCATACCAAAGACTCAAAAAAATGGTGCTTGATGCCTCCTTGCTTAACACTCAGCAGTATAATGTAGGGATCAAGGGTAAGGTGGAGCAATTCAGCGAAAGGAGTAGCGCCATCCTCTACACCATTGTGTAGTAGCTATCGAAAAGGGAGCCTTCGGGTCACCCTCGATTACGGTCAACAAGGAGCTAGATTATGTACTTCAAATGTTGATAGATCTAATAAAAAAATTGCTTTACACTAAAAAAGTCAGAAGCAGCTGATATCCAGCAGAAACTATAACAGATGCAGACTATGCAGATGATCTAGGGCTTCTTGTAAATACACCTGGGCAAGCAAAACTGTTACTACATAGCCAAAAGCAATCTGTAGCAGGTATTGGCCTCCATGTAAAGGCCATTGATCTAGTGGGTAGAGTGTTCGCCGATGGTCCTGGAGACCTGGATTCAATCCCAGGTCGCGTCATACCAAAGACTTTAAAAATGGTACTTGATACCTCCTTACTTGACACTCAGCAATATAAGTATCAAGGGTAAAGTGGAGCAATCCAGGGAAAGGGGTAGCGCCCTCCCCTACTCCTCGGTGTAGTAGCTATCGAAAAGGGAGCCTTCTGGTCGCCCTCGACAACGATCGCCAACTTTACTTTACTTTACTTTACTTACATCTGTTTTAAACAAGAAGCGCCATCTCCACTAAAATTAGTGGACCAGTTCACATACCTCAGCAGCAATATCTCATCTACTGAAAGGAATGTCAACATATGTCTAGCAAAGGCCTGGAATGATATTGATAGGTTATTGATCATATGGAAGTCTGATCTATCTGATTAAATAAAACAGGATTTTTTCCAAGCTGTGTCTGTGGCTGTGTTATTTCTACTGTATAGATGCACCATTGGGATTCAAATGAAACACATGGAGAAAAACTAAGATGAGAACTACACAAGAATGTTATGTGCTTTTTTTTTACAAATCCTGGAAGCAAAACCCCGCAAAACAGCAGATGCATGGCCACTTACCTCCCATCTCAAAAATCATCCAAGTAAGATGAACAAGACAGGAGGAGCACTGATAGAGAAGCAAGAATGAACTCATAAGTGATGTTCTTTTATGGATCCCAGCACATGAATGCACCAGTGTTGGTTGACTAGCAATAACTTACATCAGTTCTCTACAGATATGGGATGTAGTTTGAAGGAGTTGTCGGGATGTAGATTGAAGGAGTTAATAGGGATAGAGAGAGAGAGGAGCAGGAAAATCCATACTGTTAGTGAGACAATGATGATGATTATGATATATATCTGTATATATTTATCTATATCTATATACTATTTACCCAACCCCTCCGCTCGGGCAGGATATGACACAAGGTCAATTTTTAAGCGGAGTTTAACAGGTTTGAATTCAGAGTTTTCCTTCTCCTAGACTAGTTGCCTAACCCAGTCTGTCCTACTATTTACCCATTCATACCTTTCCCAAGGCTATGTGAAATGAACTCGTGTCGCCGTGTCCATTTCCTACGACGATAACGACTACACCACGGGCACCTCCACGGGCATCTATATCTATATATATGTATTTATATGTGTAGTTAGGCAGCAGTCGTTCATTTAAGCATGTTTCATTAAATATTAAAGACAAATTTTGTCTGTATAATTTATTTAAGATCCTTTCAAGTTTTCTGATAAGTGTCTTAGTTTGCAGTGGTTGCATGTAATTGATTAGTGGATATGTTACTCTCCAATTTGTAGCGAGTGAGTTCTCGTTCGTATTTTACGGGTATTATTTTCACGTTTAGTGCCACCACAAATACAACACAAATTTTACAAGCACGTAAAACAAATGGAATATGACAACAACGAATATTAAGAAACAAACAATTTAATATTCATAACAAAACAGGAATAAAAATTAATGAGAAACATAATGTACGAGCGGCCTTTGTAGAAATACAGCTATGAAAATGAAAATAGGGTTGTTCGCTCGAGTGTGTGTTTACATGTTGGTAAAGTCTATCAAATAAATAGGTCTATGGTTGGCCGAAGTAAGGAGGATAAAAATAATTAGCTTTACTTACATATATGGGTATGTGCGTGTGTATATGAATGATGGACCGTAGGTATGGGTCTTTGCTTTCATTAAGTCTGTACGTGTGTTTTCATAAGATTTTGGCGACAACGTGTCGCATTGATAAAAGAAAGTCACATGCCTTCCTCTTTGGCGTGGTTTTCTGCTGTCCGTTCATGACCTCATAGTGTAAAGTCTTTTTGATAGTAGACGGAATGACCGAATGACCTAGTTGATTAAATTCTTCGTTATTTATACTTTTGGGGTAACTAAAGTGGATCAAAAAATAGTTTTATTGCGGGTCCTAAAATTCAAGCGCATAGACATTTCTTGACCAATCAGATTCGTATATTTACTTATTTGTTTAGGAGCCAAGAAATTTTCTGTTATTTAGTTTCTGATCCGGATTTTCTTGAATGTTCTTATTCTATGTTTTTAGCTGATTGGTTGAAAAATATAAAAATGTAACTTCAATGCTATTGCGATTTTGATCCAAAATTTCTAGAATGTTCTTATGTGTGTCTTTGGGGTTGATTATTTTAAGACTAAAAAAATGTGTATTCTATATGTTTCAGGTTGGAATTGGTAGATGAATTTCCAAAAATTGTCCCGAGCAGTTTCAGACCTTTCATAGGCCATCATCAGGGGTTGTTTGCTTGTGTAAAGTGTATTTGTATCTTTAAAAGTTTTGGATGTTTATACCATAACAAAAATATGGGAACGCAGTGTTGGATAAAACAGGGTAAATGATGTATTTAAAAAGGGAACGCTTTCAACGGAAATAGAATGCTATAGGAATACGGGAAAAAACTTCCAAAACTTTCAAAACTCTTTAAAAAAAAAATACAAACGCACCTTGCACAAGCAAGCAACCCTGATGATAGCCTACGAAGGGTCCAAAAGCGCTCGGGACAATTTGGGGAAATCCATCTACCAATTTCAACCTGAAACAAAGACACTTATCAGAAAACTTGAAAGAATCTTAAATAGATTATACAAACAAAATTTTTCTTTATTATTTAATGAAACATATATGTATATGTATATATTGCTTGAATAACAACGTACATACACATTGATGCATGGCATAGAGTTTGGTTTGATTTGGTTTGGTTTGGATTTATGGCATATCAACCATTATTTATTATTTACTGCCACATCCTGTTTTTACAAATATGTATTAAATATATAATTTGTAGACACATTTTTTAGATAGAGACGGTTAACGGATCAAACAGTTCTATTTATAAAAATTCAATTTAGCATAAGTCAAAAAAATTAAATGGTTCCAATAATTGCTATGTATCGCTAATAATTCAATTAAACATCACTCATTTGTTGACACTCAGTTAAATGATTGAACAGTTCTGTTTCTAACAATTCAACTTAGCATAAGTCATTTGTTTGCTCTCAGTTTAAATGTCTAACTGTTCTATTTGACCAACAGATTGGACCCTTTTGCTAACACCCTTTATGAGCAGTAACAATTATTAGATTGCTGTGTATCTATATAAAACGTGACTAATTGGGCACCACCAGTTGTATGATGGCTATTGAGTTCAGCTCACAGACTATTCAAGGTGAGTTTAGTTCTCCCTGGGTGTTACACATTTTTGGCCTTGTGCTAAACTAAGTTAATCTTCGTAAAAGCAACAAAGCGGAGTTCTTCAAGGACATAAACTTACTCTTACCAATAATTTACACACCCAGTAATAGTTTAACAATAATACAATTCCCATCTCCCTTTTTCTCCAAGTATTTTGTTGATGAGAACTACAAGAGGATGCTGTATGTTTTTTTAATGGATTATGGAAGCACTAACTAGCAAAACAGCGGCTGTATGGCCATTT
This sequence comes from Sepioteuthis lessoniana, assembly GCA_963585895.1. Classification (NCBI taxonomy): domain Eukaryota; kingdom Metazoa; phylum Mollusca; class Cephalopoda; order Myopsida; family Loliginidae; genus Sepioteuthis; species Sepioteuthis lessoniana. The sequence continues at coordinate 133,332 of CAUZXS010005906.1, forward strand.
ACCTTCTATCTTGCAAATCATCCAAGAAAGGTAAACAAAACATGCTGGAAACTGCTGGAGAAGTAAGAATGAACTCATAAGTTACATTTTCCTGTGGACTCCTACATATGGACACACCAGTGTTGGCTGAGCATCAAAAACTTACATTCATCGGCTCTGTATAGATATTGGACGCTGTCTAGACTCAAGAGGACTTACTTAGTTGGATGGCTGGAAAGTGTCAAAAGAATCTGTGCTGTCGGCTTGCATTGATAGTAGTGATAATAATGATGATGATGTCCAATTATGAGGGAGAAAATATCATGCACTTATGAATAAGAATTAAGGTGATTTTTTCCTTGCATTTCTGTATGACATTTTATCGTTAAAAAAAATAAATTAAAGATATTTTTTTAAATGCAAATTATTTCTACTCACTAACTTGGAATCATAAGAATGGGAGAAAAAAATATATAAAAAAAAGTCTGACAAAATTATTGATTACTGGAATTATTGTTAAATTGCCGAGAAAGAAATATTTAAAACGTTCAACTTTAAGTTTGACTAGTCCATGGCAAAAGCCAAAAAATAAACAAACAAACAAACATATAAACAAACAAACAAAAAACAAATGAAAAAACAACATATAAACAAAGTAAAAGATCGCTTTGAAACAAAATTTTTAAATTCAGTTTTATTTTCAAAAGAGAAGACGGACAAAAAATGCATTATAAGTCCACAGCTGCACCACAGAGAATTACATTTTTTCTCATCTTTACGCTCAAAGTGAGAAACTCAAGTCTATTTCGATGTATATTTTATTAGTCCCAAAGCACAAGAACTTCCCTTTCTTTAATTTTTTTAAAAAACAACAATAAATTGACAAAAAGTTAAATGGAGAGAAAAATAAATAAATTGGAGCGTCTCTTGCTTGATTTGTACCCAGTGCGCATGCGTACTGAACTTTTAAAAAGTAAGAATGCCGCCACTAGCTTGTTTTGTTCTTCATTCATTGTTCAATAATAATAATAATAAAGACACAACACAACAAAGAAAAGAAACAGAATAAACTATTCCACCCAAATAATACTCATTTATTGTTAGTGTATTTCATTTTAACATAAATAGAAGTTTAAAAAGATATAACTAGTATTATGGAAGGTTCTTTTTCTTACATGTTTAAAAAAGGACAGCTGATGACTTTAAACAAAAGTTTTTCCAAGTCTCAATTAAAACATAGTTTGCGTAAAATTAAAAAAAAAACAACAAAAAAACCTGAAAATTGCAGTAAACAGAAGAATGTTTATAGTTTTGATTTCTTTTTATATTGGAAATAGCAACAACAAAATATTTTTAAAGCAGTGTATTAATTTAAATTATCTCATGCGCATTTTCAAACACATTATCATCCTCTCGATGCTTTTACAAGAGACGTACATTTGATTTTACAGATAATTAAATCAAATAAATTACCTCTTTTTTGCATGAGAGAATAGACCTAAAAACTGCTAAAACTATAAATTCAGTGACATTTCAAGCAATTATTTTTTAAATGTTACCTGAGCTGAGAAAAATATAAAGACAAACTTCAACAAGCGATAATTTATTTATTTTGTATAAGTTTTTTCCGTTAACTTTTCATGAGCTTCTTTTCCTTAATTCTGATATTTTGTTCATATCTACATGTAAACACGAATGTTTATTCTTATAGAATTTAATAAATGAAAACAATTAATAAGCAGGAGGGGAACAAAGACAAATTCTTTAAAATGCAGAGAGAGAGTTAGAATCTAAATATACTTTCTCTGACTTAGGCACCTCTAGCGTTGTAATGGTTAACTAGCTAAACTAGCAAACCTTCACAAGTGAGTTCGATTCTCATATGGGGCCCTATTCATACGGCCTTGTGCAACATCTGTGCAAAGTGTTTAGTAAATTATTACTTTCTCTGACTTGGGCACCTCTTCGGTATAATGGTTAGCAAGCCTGACAAGCAAACTTACATGAGTGAGTTCGAGTCTCATTGATCCCCCCATTCATATGGCCTTGTGCCACATCTAAGCAAAAAGAAAAAAAGAAAAGAAGGCTTTATAGATTATTAGTTTCTCTGATTTAGGCTCAAGCACCGGTTTACGTGAGATGACTGAAGTTGCAGCGATGAGGCTCTTCAATACTTAGCTGGGTATTCACTTAAATTATTTTCCCTTTCAAGCAGAAAAATTATGTTTATTTATTTAAGTCAGCATATAAAAATAATTTTAAAAAAATGACAGTACGCAATTGTTTTTTGGGGTTTTTTGGTAGTTATCTAAGTAATGTTGTTCGTCCATTCTTTTTTTTAAGTTCAGAGGAAAAGTATGAAATAAAACAAAAGTAATTGGTAAAATTTGCAAATTTGGCTTTTTTTTGTCGCAAATTTTGATAGTTTTCTACTTGTTAATTATAAAAAATTAACGCAGTCTGGGAAAACAAAAGATATGCATTCATTAAATTGGACGGAAAATAATTAATTTTTAAAAATGTAATTATAAATGTAATTAAACATAAATTTAAAACGATTTGGCTTTTGTCTCGTTAGCTAATTTTGAATAGTTTTTTCACTCCTTAATGAATAAGATCATTATAATACTAAAAATTGATGAAATACTTAATTAATAAAATTTAAAATTCTAAATCAATAATATTAAATAAAAAAAAACAGTGTGGAAAATTAAAACTAACATTATAGCCCAGAAAATAATTTTAAAACAATTATTGCTCAAGTACGAGTCAAACTAATTAAAAATATATATAAATTCAAAAAGATTGTTTTTGTCTCATCTAATGTAGGTTCTCTAAAACTTTTAAGTACAGCCTAAAAACGTTTAGTTATCAAAAGGTAAAAAAAATTTAAAACGCATTTAAGTGAGAAATGTTGAAAGTAAAAAGCACACATAAAACAACAAAAAAACTTTCAGTGATTGGGTTGATTGTAGGTTAAGGGTTAAAAAATATTAACAATAACAATGACGGTCAGCAAGGGTAGGGGTTACTGTTTTCTTCTTGTCAGCTGTTAGCTTGCCATAAAATTATTTATGATAATATAGCAGCAGCAGTAATAATAGTTTGATTGCTTGAACAATTGTTACCGCTGCAGAAAAAAAAAAATAAATAAAATTGACGGGTAACTTAAAAAAATGCTTTTATTAGCTCGAGCTTTTTATTTATTATTATTATTATTATTATTATTTTAATGCCACACTCTTTGAAAGTTTTTAAGAATTTTTTTAAATGATAAAATCAAGTCGCCACTTAATATTTAAACAAAAACGTTATGCTATTGAATTTTGGGGAGTACAGATGACATAAACAGAATTTTAAAGTTTTTTCCAACCTTATTTTGCCCCACGATGTTCATTTCGAATTAAAAGTTAAACTTTAAAAAAAAAATGAAGGTAAGTTAACCCTTTTAATATTTCATCTTGGGATTATTAATTTCAGATTGTTTTTGTTTTAGGAAAAAATCCTAATATATCACTGGCTTTTAATTCTTGTTTTATAGTTAATTAAATTTTAATATGTTTTTTTTTTCTTAACTAACATGAAATTTAATGAACGCATTAAATTCAAGATAAACCGTTGACCTTTCTATGTAATTTTTTTAGTTCTTGCAAACTTTTTCAGCTAATATTGGTTAAAAATTTAGAAAATCATGATGTCAGCCTTTAAAAGTAATTTGGATTCTTAAAATCTAAAATCTAATTTGGAATAAAAATGTTTTTACTTTAATAAAAATTAAAGCAAAAACATTTTTTTTCTTTGCCTTTGCCTTAAAAAATTAATAAGCAAAAAAGTTTAATTTTTTTTGGTTTTTACTCAAAAAGTTTATCAGATACATTTTTTTAAAAAGATTAATTTACTAAAATACAGAAAATTAACCAAAAGTTTAAAGTTGAATAACTTTTGAAAGTTTTTTTTTTTTTAATATCTGATGGATGAATTTTTTCAAGTGCAAAAAGTTTTTCGCGCGTTTATTTCTTCTCTTTATTTATTTAATAAACAGAAGGAAGTCTCGCAAAAGTTTTTGGAAGTGTAAAAAGAAAATCAATTGAAATAAGGGGAATAAATTAATATTTATTTTTCATCTACTTTGACATATAAATGTTCTCTAAAAAGAAATATATATTTCAACTTTTTATGTACATAAACGAAGTTAGTCGAAAGAAGACTAATGTTAAGCTACCACCATGACATGATGCATTAAAAAAAAAAACTTTGGTTGAGTTATTTAAAGAAAGAAAATAAAAATAGAATTTTTAAAAATAGAAATAACTTGAACGGGTCATATTTTAAATTAGGACATTATCTTTAAATAAAAAAAAAATGTTGAGATTCTTGAAAATGCATCTGAAAAGTTTATTTTAAAACTTTTTCACAGAACCATCAGCAGTCAGTATACTTCGTAATCCCACGTAAATAGTGTCATACCTTGGTATTCCCTTGATCTTTTTTTAAAAAATGTTTTCGATGCTTACAAAAATGCATAAAAAGCAAGGCCGACCAAAACTTATTCCCTTAAAAATTATTTTAAAATAATTAACATGTTCTTTTCTTATTTTCATCGCCAAAAGATTTTTTCTCTCACTTGATATCCTTTTTAAAACTCACTGAAAATTCAAAAGCTTTGTTTTTCATATTGGCGATAATTAAATTGGCGGTAAATTTTAAAAAAGTAAATAAGCTTATCAACTTCTCTAAAGTTTTTCTTTTTCTTTTTGGGGCTTATTACGATCTGCTTAAAAAAAAACAAGATTTTTTTTTTTGTTCATAAATTACTTGTCTTTAATTAAAGTTAAGGTGAATAAATATTAATAAATATAAAGAATCGAATCCAGGTAAAAAAAGAAGTCCTTGGAAAACAAAAATCTAATTTTAAACTAAGTGTTGACTCGATATATCCCTTAGGCCTCACTCGAATTAAAAACATTTTTCTCCGAAACTTAATCCTAACCAGCTACTGTAGATTGTGATTTTTTTTCCTTGCCAAAATTGTGACTTTTTTGGCTATGTACAAATCTGAGAGCATGAATAATATTTACCATTTGCTTTACTTTAAGAAAGCACTTTAATTCCTTCGACAACTTTTAGAGCGCCCCCCCTTTTTTAAAGTGATTTTATTTATTATCTCTGCTACAAGATTTTTTTAACGTCTGTTTACTTTATCTTCAATGTAAAACAAAGTTTCTTAGACAAATAAATAAATAAATAAGTTCCAAAAAGTGTAAGGTAAGAATTTTTTGGGAAGTTGATCAACTTTAAAATAAAATATCGTTAAAGTCTCTTGAAACGAATTTTTATTTTGTTAAATAAATCTTTGAATTAGAAAGTTTTAATTGACTATTTCATTTGTTGTAAGCGAGTATTAAACTAGCAAAAAGGAGTAAATTCAGTGCTTTAATACGACTTAAAATTACTCCTTTTTATAAAAAAAAAAAAGTGTCGTTGACCGATAGACAGAATGGGATTTAACTACTGGTGGGCCCAAATTTATAGAAATATTAGTATGTTTCAGGATCCAATATATATATATATATATATATATATAAGCAACATGACCCATCAGTTGAAGACGACTGGAGCCGTATACTTATGGTACAAGGATCTATATTCCAAGCCCTAAACTTATTGTACTGGAGCCCTCATGGTTTTGAATATATTACATAATGAAATAATCGGTGTACACTTTAAACAATGTTTTTAATCTAGCATGCTGCTCGACAAATTAGAATGGAACCCCAAATACTAATGCCAAATTCAGTCTTGTGGAAACCTTTAAAAAAATGTCTTTTTTTAAAAATCGTACAAACTTTTTGTCAGTCGTGATGTTAAAATAAATTGTGTTTTTCGTTCTTTTTTGTTTTATCACTGCAGTCAACCATCCAACCATTTCATTTTGTTTTTATAGATTTAGCTAAACCGCAACAGGTATTGAATTTCGCGCTGAAATAATTTTTAATAGGTTTTAGTGCTTCTAGAATTGCTGAGTCATAAAACTTGTGTATTAGTCACTTTGTAAGTGGCATTTACTAAGATTGACTCATTAGTTTAGGAGAAGGTCAGAGGAATCTCATTCATTAACAATGTTCTGCAAGTCTAGCTTGCTTAACTATTTTTACATGACACGAGAACTATTGTAGTAGTAGTAGTAGTAGTAATTTACTTTTTGTTCAGATATGGCACAAGGCTATATGAATGGTGCTCCCAATGAGAATCGAACTCATTCGTGAAGGTTTGCTAGTCTACTTAGCTAACCATAGCACCACCAAGGCGCTCCGAGAACTACCGTAGTAGAGATATACAATTGTTTTAAAAGATTTATTAACATCTAATTCTTAGGAACACGGTATTTAAAATATCTTTAAAAAATGAGTCAGAAAAAATGGTTAAGTGGGTGATTTAGTGACTATTTCAAATTGAACACCAAGCTTGGTGTTTCGGGTGCTAGCCAACTACTTTCTTTTGTTTCATAAACTTAAATAGAAAAAGAAAATCATGAAAATATTTTATTGAAAAAGTTTGACTTTCCTTTAATTTTTCACGATGTGGAAAATGAACTTAACTAGATAAAAAAAAAACTTTTCAGGTTAAACTATTGAAAAGAGCAGACTCTCCCTCACATAAAAAAAAGGGTTGACCTGGATATGACCTTAAACTTCATCTGATGGTGAAGTTCCAGTTTTGGGAAGTACCACTTCATTGCCATTATTCCAAAGTTCATGGTCACTCGGAGTGGTAGTACCTGTTAGGGTCCGTCTAAGAGTCAAATACGTCTGTTTAAAAATCATTTGTATTCGATGAGATTACTTGAAACCTTATAACTGTAAATTATTTGTATTAAGAATACCGTAACTGTAATTTTTTTTTGTTTTTGTGGATTATTGTTATTCGTTACTTGAAACCATATAATCGTGTGCAAACATGATCATTAATATATAGAAATAATTATTTGAAACCATATTGTTAATATTAGATAGGAATACTTGACCACACAACTGTACATGAATTATTTGTATTTGATAAAAATACTTGATATCTTAAAGAGCTACACACAAAAAGTAAAAATAAATGCACAAAATAATCCAGGACGGGGTGATATGCATATCTATTTGGCCAATTGACGAGGTTCTAACGGGTACTCCTACTTCAGGTCAGAGTGGACCTGAGAGTGATGTCAATAAAAAAAAAATAGCTTACCACATCTCCACAACTGGAGACTTGCCATTAGATGTGATTTAGTGCCATACCCAGCACCCACTTTTTAAAGATTTTATTTGGAGAGTCTTACCCCTCTTCAGAGCATACAGTTACCGAAATCAAAACCTTGCTGATAAACGATGGAATCGGTAAATTCAGATAGAAATACAATGGTTGTGACTTTGACACAAAATAAGAACATAGTTGTCTTTTAGAAAAATTTTTTTTACTAATTTTGAAATTAACGCGGGGTTTATTTTAAAAGGTAAACAGTTCTTACAATTAATTCCATGAAGTATTGAAATACTAGGCATGTACATTTTACATTGGCTATGTTGTGATTTATTATTGACAAGCCACATTTCTCTTTGGAAGTTTGATGATCAGAAAAAGAATTGTTCTTTTTTTGTTAATAAATTCTCGGAAGTGGTATTTTGGTAACTGTTGCGAACATGATGAAGTACGAATGGTTATATATTGTACTGTTGAATGGGTCGGCGAATGTGGCTAGTTAGGTTCCCCTTAGAATCCTTAGTTAAAGCAAGACCGCTCCCTTTCCCTCCCCCCAAAACCTTGAGGCCTTGTGCCTCCGTTGTATCCTTACAACGAAATGAAATAAATTCTCGGAAGTGTTTTCTACCTTGAGAAAAAAATTGAAAAAATATTGTCCAATGAAAACCTACATGCAAAAAACAGACTTTAAAGTATTATTCATATAAGATACTTTTTAAAAAATATTTAATCTGTCAAATTTATTCATTCAGTATTTTTACATTAATCAACAAAATCTCTATCACTTTTTGTTTCTATGTTTAATGGCATATCAACTTGTGCGGTTTATTTAATTCCAAAGCCATCTTTTGTAGAACAGTAGTAGTACTCTTTGATCTTTAGCTTGGAGGATAAAGAAGTTTATACCCTTCCCGGAGGTGATAGTCCGAAAGTGAACGTAATAGCGCGAATGGTGTTCGAACTCATATATTACGATGTTGCAGTTCAGCACGTTAGCCACTGCACAACGGGGACTCTCCCACCCCCACAACCTACAGTGAATAGAAAAGTTTAATCTATGATTATCGATTTTAAACTTCTAAAAACGTTTAACCTGAATTCTTTTTATAACTTAATTAACCACACCGTTAGAAGGTTGAGCTACAAAAGTGATTTAAAATTTAAAAAAAAATGCTTATAAAAGAAATATTGTACACTATTTTACAGGCTTTTTTTTACTTAAAAAATAAGGCATCACTACGAACAAAATTGTCAAATCGTTATAAAAAAATGTAAACAAAATCTAATTCTCTATGGAATTTTCTTTAAAACACAAAAATCATTTCACCTGCAATTTTATTAATGGAGTCAAATTAACAAAATATTTAATGGGGTTTGGGGCATAACAACAAAACAATATCTTAAAAGAAACCTCATGTTCTATTGCTTTAAATAACGAAGAAAATATTAAAATCTGACAATTAGCCGATTGGGGATAATTAAAAAAAACAAAAAAAACAAAAAAAAAAACGGTGCATGGACAGGTGTGTGCGTGTGTGTGTGTGTGTGTGTGTGTTTTGTTTTTGTTTTTTTACATACATAGTAAACACCTTGGGATTTAATTGAACAAAAATAATGCTTTACTGTTTAGACGACGATGACGATTGAATTCATCTAAATCTGGCATTAATATTTCCTAACCTATCAGCCTTGAATTTGTTCATTTTTTTTTCCTTCAATAAGCATTCAACCGAGTTAGTATGTGTATGAGTAACTACGTCAAGAAAATTTGTTGTATGGTTGACGGATTCAACAGGAATGTGGCCAGTGTTGTTATCAGCTGCCCACTGGTCGAAAGGGTATGGCCGTTCCACGGAGAATATTAACTTCTGAACAGGAACGGAAATGAAAAAAGCCGATATTGCTTGTGGGTGTCTGTTTGGAAGCCAGCTCATGTCTTTTGTACATTTCACTTGAGACTATCTCTCCCAAACAAGTAGACGCAGTCTCTTTTGGTCATGTCAGTTTTCCAGTGGTTGTATAGAATATCCCCCAACAAAAATCTTGCGTGAATTTAATTTTAATGTATAAAAATCATATGAAAATTTGATATTATTCAACTTCTATGAAAGAATTAGTTTCAGTCATTTGCTTAATTATTTTTATTTATTTTTACAATAAAGTCTTAAATTCAAAATCAGCCTTTGGCCATAACTCTACACCTTCTTGCCCAGTCGGCTGAGGCTTTAGAATACACCGACTGCTTCTCTACAGAGGGGTAAGACCCCCCACAACGAGTGTCCTGGATATGACACTAAATAATCTGATGGTGAGGTTCCAGCAGTGCTGGAGCTTTGGGGAATGTGGAGTACCCCTTCATTGCCATCGCTCCCAGGTCCACTCTGGCCCGGAGTGGTAGCACCTGATAGGGCCCTATCTATGGGTTAAATAGAACTAACAGCATACTTATGCTAAACTGAATTGTTTGAGTAAACTGAATAGCTTGAAATAGAAATGATTTTGACAATTAATCTGTACTTACATTTAAACTGCGTGCTTATGCTTAACTGAATTATTTGAAATGGAACTGTTTTTCGACATTAAAACTGTATTTACACTTAACTGAATTGTTACATATAACTGCTTGAATAGTTAGAAATGGAAATGTTTTTAAACTGTGTACTTATGCTAAACTGAACTGTTTTCAATAGAACAGATTATTTACATAAAAATGGATTTGGCGTTAAATAACCTACAAAGGTTGATATGCCATAAAACCAAACAAACCAAACCAATCTACACCTTCTTAATGTTGAGGAGGTAAAGACCAAAGAAATATGTCCGATGGTCGAATTGTTGCTAGTTTAAAGACATACTTAACTGTCTAAAGTTTTAGCTGTTTAATAAAGAAAAAACTAAAACTTAGTCATATCAGGAGGTGAACATAAGTGTGTGTGTATATATATATATATATATATATTTGTACATTCCAACAAAATCAACACAAATTTTCATGAGTAAGCTATTTTGAACAAGCATTGGTTTTCCAAATGAGGGTTTGAAAATCAGCATTTGAAATTTTGGCTTTTATCTAAACTTGAACACAAGCTACTACCACTGCTGAGATATTCCTCCAGTTTGTATGTGAGTCATCAAAAAATTCACATTCAATTGACATGGTTTTCTGACACTAAAGTTTAAAATAACCTTTTTATTTTATGACAACTTTAGTCATTTGGTTATCATCTTTGTAAATGGAATTTGCAACCTGAGTTTAAATCCTGGCTGAGGTTGTTTGTTTTTCACTTCAGGCTATTGCGCTTGTTAAGGTTCGGTTTCTTTGTTTAATGGCATATCAACCTTTGTAGATTATTTAATGCTAAAGCCATTTTCCTAGAAGAACAGTAGTGGTACTATTTAACCCATAGCTGGGAGGATAAGGGGGTTCATACCTTTCCCAAGGGTATTTGCCCAAAAGTGAACGTAATAGCACAACTGGAGTATGAACTCACGTAGTACGATTCCGCAGTCCATCGCTTTAACCATTACCCCATGAGGACACCCCCTGCTCTTGTTAAAGTTATAAATCCATTTCTTTCATCAGCCCCCTCTAGCTAGGAGTAAGTAGTAGGGCAGACTGTGTTTTCTAGGAGAAAGAAAACTGAATTTAAACCAACAGGGATTCACTTAAAAAATTTGCCTTGTGTCACATCCTGCATGTGGCAAGGGGGTGGGGGTAAAAAAAGGATGCTCTCTTATTGTCTTTAGAAATCTGCAATCAGAGTTCAAATCTTGGTGGAGGTCATTTGCATTTTACTTGGGAAAGGCATGAATCCATCTGTTCTTGCTCCAGCTGTGGGTAAATAACAGTGCCTGCTGGTTTCTTTAGCCTTGATAATGCAACCTGTCTTGGAGAAGAAAAACTCTTAATTCAATCTGGTAATATTCTGTTTAAAAAGTGACCTTGTGTCACACTTTGCAGAAGAGGTTGGGTGAACACATACTGTAGTCATTGGGTTTTAAACAAGACTGTTTTCTTTTCTTTTTTTTTTTTCTTTTTTTTGTTGTACCATTAAGCCTCGAAAGTTTTACAGAAAGAGACGATTTGCAGAAAGTGCACCACTTGCAATTTTTTATAAAAATTTTCTACCTTGAATCATTTTTCTCTTTGTACTTCATTCAGTTCTGGACAATTGCTTCTTTTCTCATTTTAAAATGGTTGCCACTTCTGCTGTAGCAAAATAAATCCTAACACTTACTCTAAAAATATATAGATATGAATAAATAAAATACAGGAAATGTTGTTTTAGAAAATAACAGCCTGCTTTAGGGAAGGTCCAGTGATTGAATAGCACATTTGCTTTATATAATTTATTTTTTCGTCTTTATTAAAGTTTATTGAAATTATTTTATTTTTCCTTATTATTTCACACTAGTTTTAACTGGTAGTTTTTCACTGGAGTCTGAGTGAGAGCAAGTGTCCTTAAGTCTCTAGGATTCTTCTCAGTATTCTAGCCAATCTTAACAATACTGTGGGCTGTATAATTTTGATTTCCAATTCTTACGGTCTTTTTTTCCCCCCAAGTTTTGGCAACTGTTCCAAGTGCACCAACTGCAATTGGTATCACTGTCACCTTCATGTTACACAGCTTTTTCAGTTGTGTAATCTGCGGGAACAGTAAAATCCACTTGATGACTATTTTTCTAATAATTAAGATTGTCTGGTTAGGACCAGGTGACTCATCTGTATTTTAAGATTCCAGAGAATTTTATGGGCCTCATTTTCTAGGACAGATTCTGGTTTATTATGAATATACCATTTGGAAGTATGTTCAAATTTTAATCTCTTGCACAATTCCTAGTGGATCACCTTTCTCAATTGTGTCAATTTTATGCATTTGTTTTGTATGGGATTAAGCATCTCATCTTTGTTTCCACATTAATATTATTATTATTATCATTACTATTTATAATCTTAAATAGTAGTCTGCCACTTTAAAACAGGAAAAGTAACAATTGCTCAACTTTTAATGTCAAATTTATAAAAAAAATTGAGTTTTTGTTTTAAAACTATTTTCTGGTGTCTTTTTTATGTTTCTCTTGCTTTGCAAAATTCTATCATCTCACAATATGGCCGCTATTTTGTCAATATAGCTGGACTTCTATCTCCATATAAAACAAACCCTAGCATAACCTCCAACCTCATCCTCATCAAATCTTCTGTACTTGAAAAAAAAAAAGTAAACTAAAGATCTAATTCCTGTCATCATTCTTCTTTGCTTTGTTATTGTGGAAAAAAAACAATCCAAGCTGATCGATTATAGTGAATTTTCTGGGGTTTTTTTTTTTCCATTTTTGTCAAATTCTGTTTCCTGACTTAAAAAATTGAAACAGCTTTTGATTTACAAAATTCTTCAAATGCCTTAAATTTTTTTATTTAAACAAGAAAAACTAAAAAAAATCTCAGTTTTCCTGCAAATATATGTAACATTGTAAGCAGATAGTACCAGGGTGTGAATTGGTAAGTTACCAAAGAAAACCAGAAAGACTAGTTGACAAAGTTCCACATCTCATCCAGTGGGCTAGGTATTTCAAGATATGTTTGATCATGCACCCCAGATCAGGTTTTTTGCCAGGGTCACTAGTGACTAGGCATGATTGATTGATTTCTATTGCATGTCAACCCATCTAGGGTTATTTTAGGCCTAGAGGTTAGAGAATTGCATTCATTGTAAATTCATATTTACATTGTTTTGTGTAATTGTTTCTTAAGAGATTTTTTTTTTTTTTTTTGCACATGGTCCTCTTGAATACAAATTTTTAAACAAATCTATTTGACCTATAGCTGGACCCTAACAGGTACTTCCACTTCAAGACAGAGTAGACCTGGGAGTAATGGCCATGATGAGGTACTTCACACTCCCTAGTTCTCCAGAACTGGAGTTTCAGCATCAGATGCAGTTGAGTGTCATACATAGGATGATGACATCTACTTTGTAGAGTATTGGTCAGCTTGCAACGGCAGATAAATGGACTGCCTATTTGCCAAGAATATGTAGGTAAATAGACACTTCTCAAGTAAATGTGTTGGGCAGGTCCATCCTAGTAAAGTGGACCAATCCACGTACTGCCCAGGCACTCTTCCATAAAAGAGGTGAACTTAGTTGGTTAGCTTTTTCAAGGAGGCAGCCATGTTACTTTTGACGTCGACAGGTGAGTGCTGTTTATTGTTATTCTATATACTTGAGGTAGAAGTGGGGGTGAGGTTTTCCTGCAAACCCCAATTTAGATGATGGTAGTCCAGGACAACCGGGCCATTGGCCTAATGAGTAAAGTGTTTGTTAATGGTCCGGGAGACCAGGGTTCAATCCGAGGTCAAGTCATACCAATGACTCAAAAAATGGTACTTGGTTCGGCCTTACTTAACACTCAGCATTTTAAGTCACCGATCAAGGGTAAAGTGGAGCAATCCAGGGAATGGATTAGTGCCTTCCCCTTACTCCTTGGTGTAGTACCTATCAAAAAGGGAGCCTTCAGGTCATCCTTTACTAAGGTTGCCAATTTTACTTACTCATCCATGACAAATCGAACTTTGTGCACCACTTCCAATTTCTGCTTGTTCTCCTGCAGTACGGCCATCAGCAGAATTAGACCCTTTAAGGGTCCAAGCACATTTTCAGGGTATGGGAGCAACTATCTGTTATCTATCCAGGTCTGCAGCTCACAATCGTACTCCTCTTGAAGCTGATTAGGAGCAGGATATTCTGTTAGCTTGTTCATTTGTGTCGCTGACGGCTGGTTGCCGAACCACTTCTAAGACACAACCCAGATTCTGTTCTGGTCATATACCACATGAAAGTCAGGCTCATTGATGGTAATGACTGTGCACAATGGTCAGTAAGTTGAGGAAAGTTCACAGTCCTATCACTAGTCATACATACTCCTTCCAACTTCTTGATTGCGTCTAATCTGAGTAGCTGGTTGAATCCCAGCAATGTCTCATCCACAACCAGAATCTTGACATAGATAGGACGCCTGTTACTCACATCAAGTTGAACAAGTCCATCAGCTTTTCTTCCTTGCTTCCATGAGCTTGGAGGCTCAACAGAGAGACTAAAGCAACAAGGTCCTAATGCTTTAGATGAGTTATTTTCATGGTTTTCCCTCCCCATCCATCATCACTGGTATAGCAGTTTTTGGTAATTATGCTACTGATGAATATTAGCTAAAATTTTTTTATTGACTTTGAAAATTGAAATATTTTTGTTTGTCAGGAGTTTAATTATGTAGGGAGAGTTGATAGCTACATGGGTCATTCAGTAAATAAAGTGAATTTTGGCCATGGCCTAATGAGTAGAGTGTTCGCTAATGGTCTGGGTGACCAGTGTTGAATCCCTGGTTGAGTTATACCAAAGACTCAAAAAAATGGTACTTGATGCAGCCTTGCTTAACACTCATCATTACAGGGTATGGATCAATGGTAGTGGAGCAATCCAGGGAATGGAGTAGTGGCCTCCCCTATGCCTCGGTGTGGTAGCTATTGAAAAGGGAGTTTTTGGTTCATCCCTGACTATGGTCACCAACTTTACTTAGTTTACAATAAGAAGTACTGTTTGCCACTGCACCTTTTTCAAGGAAATAGATAGTAATGGGTCCTTTCATGTCACTGACTGCTGCACCTGCAACTTTTTCTTTACTGGAGAGTCAGTGTGTTTTTACTAAATGAACTGTCTTTTTGGTTTAGGCTTGTGGTAGCAAGTTCACGTTTAACTTAGTTGTAAACATTTATTTTTTACTAAAACATTCTTCTCTGTATACATCACACATTTTTCTATAAATTTCACATGGTTTGGTCTTCTTAGTCACTCAATGGGCCCAGTTGGCTGGGGGGAGGCTGTAGAATAAACCAACTGCAAAAGGGTAGGACTTGCCCAATGAGTGGCCCAGTAGGCTGGGGCTGCAGAAGACACTGACTACATCTCTGCAGAGGGGTAAGACTCTCCCAGCAAGTGTCTTAGATATGACACTAAACAATCTGATGGTGAGGCTTCAGTAATAGTGGAGCTTTGGGGAATGCGGAGTACCCTTTCATTGCCATTGCTCTCAGGTCCACTCTGACTCAGAGTGGTAGCACCTGATAGGGTCCTATCTGTGGGTTAAATGCTGAACTGAATTATTTGAAATAGAACTGTTTGATCATTTAACAGTGTGTAAACAAATGACTGATGTTTGATTGAATTGTTAGTGATACATAATAATACTTAAAAACAGTTAACTGTGTGCAAACAAATGATTAATAGTAAATAGTAGTATTCATATTAGATTGATATAAATGAAATCATTTAACTGTGTATAAGAAAAAATGTTATCTACAAAATCTGTTTAGAAACCATATATATATATATATATAAAGATTTGGCATTAAATAACCTACAATGGTTGATAAGCTATAAAACCTAACCAAAGACACTCAAAGTTTGATGACAGGCCTGTGTTCATGCCTGGATCACTGTTTGATTTGCCATCATTTTGAATTGCCTCAAAACAAATATTAAAATAATTTTTGCAATAAACCAATTCCAAAACAATAGAGAGGTTACATTTATTGAAAAAGAATTCAGGAAAAAATTACAGAAAAAAAGGTGTTTTTTTAAATTTTTTTTTTTTCCCACCATTTATTGAATGACTTTCATATTTTGATTTATAAAATTCTTCTTACCCAGTCAGCTGGGGCTGTAGAATACACTGACTGCACCTCTGCAGAGGGGTAAGACCCCTCCCTAATGAGTGTCCTGATATGACACTAAACAATCTGATGGTGAGGTTCCAACAATGCTGGAGCTTTGGGGAATGCGGAGTACCCCTTCATTACCATCGCTCCCAGATCCACTCTGGCCCGGAGTGGTAGCACTTTATAGGGCCCTATCTATGGGTTAAATAGAACTAACAGCATACTTATGCTTAAATGAATTGTTTGAGTAAACTGAATAGCTTAAAATAGAAATATCTTTGACAATTAAACCGTACTTACATTTAAACTGCATGCTTATGCTTAACTGAATTACTTCAAATAGAACTGTTTTTTGACATTAAAACTGTATTTACACTTAACTGAATTGTTACATATAACTGCTTGAATAGTTTGAAATGGAAATGTTTTTGACAATTAAACTGTGTACTTATGCCAAACTGAATTGTTTTAAATAGAACAGATTATTTACATAAAAATGGATTTGGTGTTAAATAACCTACAAAGGTTGATATGCCATAAAACCCAACAAACCAAGCCAAACTAAAATTCTTCAAATTCCTTAATTTTTTTTTATTTCATGAAGAAAAAGAAAACTAAAAACTCCTAATTCTTTGCACACTCTTGATAGAGCTCAGAATACGCTGACTGTATCCTCTGGAGAGGGTAAGTACTCCCACCCCCAAGGTGTCCTTGATATGATACTAAAATGTATCTGATGGTGAGGCTCCAGTTCTGGACTCCAAATTGGTCCTCTAAGTACTACATATCAAAGATACATCTATTCCTCTCATCACAAAACTTCTAAACAAAATGAACACTCTTTCTAAAAATAATAGGAAAATTCTCACCTGGATACCGAGTCACATTGGTATACATGGAAATGAAAAGGCAAACAAAGCTGCAAAAAAAGCACCCCTGATGGACAAGACAAAAATCCTATACACTGATCTAAAAACCAACCATTAACAAATTCATACATGATAAATGGCAAAAATTATGGGACAATCAAATACACAACAAGCTCCACTATATACAAGTTACCATTGGTGAATGAACAGAAGGAACAGAAAAGAAGTGATACCTTCCAGACTTTGCATTGGCCACATCTTGCATCACTTGCTCCTAAAAAATGAAGACACCTCAATATGCTCAATGTGCTAAGTACCCCTCTTAGTCAAACATATTTTCTTAAACTGTGACAGTTTCACACAAACTAGCCCAAAATACTACCAGTCAAACAACCTAAAGGACCTTTTCAAAAACACCAAACCAGAGTTCATCTTCACCAAAATCTGACCAAATCAAACTTTTTCATGAAAATCTAACCAAATATAATCAAATACTAATATAAAAACCTATTCTCAAAACTCTAAAATATAAAAACCTATTCTCAAAACTCTAAAATCCACATTGAAGAAAACAATCATCTAACCATTTTAGCATTAAATAACCACAGAGAACATCTTCACCAAAATCTGACCCAATCAAACTTTTTCATGAAAATGTAACCAAATCTAAAACATAATAAAACCCATACCTTAAACTCTAAAACGCACATAAAAGACAAAACCAATCTAACCCTTTCTGGCATTAAATTACCCAATGAGGTTGGTGTGCTGTTAGACAAAACTCAAACTCTAGTTCTGAAGAGTGTATCATACATTTTCATTGCCATTACTTTCAAATCCATCCAGAGTGTTCTTGTTAGGGTTCAATCTATGGATCAAAAAGATCTGTTTAAAGATTTTTATTCAATAGGATGATGTGCAAAAAAAAAAACTTCTTTAAAAACAACTACACAAAAAAAGGTAAATATAAATGTGCAAGGAATGTCATTTTCTAACCTCTGGATATAAAATAACCCTATACAGGTTGATATGCCATTAAAATCGATGTGTCAATCTAGGTTTTTCAGTAAGTACGTATAGCAGCACTTTTTTTTTTCTCTTTTAGATGTAATTCGATAGTGCAAAACTGAATCTGTTTTAGGTTTGATGGCCTTCTCTGAAAGTAAACACTTGTCTCTCTCAAAGAAGAGAATTATTCTCTTATTTCATAGAGAAAGATATAACTTCTTGATGAAGAAGAAGCTGGAAGAAATAAATTTGGATATTCCATTGACCACCATTTATAGAATTGTTGATGAGAATCAAGAAAGAGAATCTGGAAGAAAATAATTCTTCAGTACAAGGGACAAGAAAAAAACTGGACCAAAATGGCTTTCACTGATAAGATATAGACAGTTACTTCTTTGAGGCTTTCTTATACAAAGCCTACTCAAAATGTCAGATTCTTTGGTAGAATTACTTATGGTATGTCTGGAGATAGATTTTTTTTTGTCCTTTTATCATAATAGTTGTTGTCGTAGGAAATCAAATTGCTGATTTGCTTGATGCTAATGCCCTTAATTAATCATTGATTCTTGCTAACAGCATGGATCCTCTTGACTCTCTCACAACATCTTTCCTGTAGAAGTTACTCCCTCCGCCCCATTGTAAAAGCAATAAGGTACTCACCATTGCATCAAGATCCCACCAGACATCCTGTTTGCTAACTGGGTGTTTGTTTGGGCTCATCTTTGAGTTGAGGAAGTTTTGCAGTTGGTGGTTTTGCGTGACTAGCTAGCGGTTGGAGTGATACTGGGGATTCTTTGGTTAACTTTAGCATGGCGAGCATGTCACCCATAGTCCTGATGTCCAGCTCCTTAAGCATTGTATGGTCCAGCATATGCAAGCTGTCTCTTGTGATCTCCTCGCTAGAAAATGTCTGCGCATAAGTCTTGGCAGAGGCAACAGGTATGCCTACCTCAATAGAGGTGCTTTCCCATCTAGCCAGGTCAGTTCCTGCTTGCAGCACCATGTCGGATTATGTGAGTCAGTGTAATGTTGTGGCGAGCAGCAACAATGGCAGTCATAATTTGCTAGTCTGCTATTGTTGCTGTTTAACACAACAGTGCACTCAATTTAACATTTCCCTATCAGTCATTGCTTTTGACGAGTTCTCTATACAACATGCAGTGATGAATGTAAATTTTTGATGGTTGGTCCACACTGGTGTGTCCATGTGGTGGAGTTCGTCAGAGAATGTTGTTTAAGAATTTGTCCTTACTTATCTATACCCCAGTCGGCTGGAGCTGCAGAATACACTGTCTGCATCTCCTCAGCAGGGTAAAACTCCTCCTGAGTGTCCTGGATATGACTAAACAATCTGATGGTGAGGATTCAGTAATGCTGGAGCTTTAGGGAATGTAGCATACCCTTTCATTGCCATTACTCTCAGGTCCTGAGTGGTATAACTGATAGGGTCCTATCTATGAGTGAAATATAACTAAACTGTGTACTTATGCTAAACTGAATTGTTTGAAATAGAACTATTTTTCCATTTAAACTGTGTACTTAAGCTAAGTGGAATTATTTGAAATAGAACTGTTTTGACATTTAACTGTGTGTAAACAAAAAACTGTACTTATGTTAAACTGAAATAGAACTGTTTATATGTTTAAAAATGGATTTGGGATTAAATAACCTACAATGGTTGATGTGCCATAAGACCCAACCAAACCTTACTTCTTTAGCAGTACCCAGCTTATCTTGTTCATTTTACTTGGGTGGTTTGAATGACGCGAAGTATGAAGTGTTGACCTGTTTAAAATGATTGTGTAGATAGATTTTTGTACTGTATATCAATGGAGAGGATAATTGTTAAACTGACTTTGATATAAAATAATCTAACAAGAGTTGATATGCCACAAAACCAACCAATGAACCAATACCAATCGAAAACAAAGAAAAAAAGTAACAAGCCAAAGTAATCTCTCTCTCTTTCGTACTCTCACTTTCATTCTCTCTTCTTTTTCTTTCATTGTTACTTGTGATGCTTCAGTTTTCTCTGCGAATGTTTTGTGGAGACATTGTGAGATGGTTATCATCATAGGAAATGGATGAGAAACACTGGAAATTTGAAGCAATAGCAACCAACTAAAAAATATTTAATAAAAGACCTATGTGATCATCTGGTCCAGTCTGCCGGAGCTGTAGAATGCATCAACTGCATCTCTGCAGAAGCGTAAGACTCCCCCACCAATGAGTATCCTGGATATATGACATTAAACAATCTGATGGTGAGGCTCCTGTAATACTGGAGCATTGGGGGAATGTGGAGTACTCCTTCAATGCAATTACTCCCAGGTTCACTCTGATCTGGAGTGGTAGCACCTGATCCTATTTACCAACCCCTCCGCTCGGGCAGGATATGACACAAGGTCAATTTTTAAGCGGAGTTTAACAGGTTTGAATTCAGAGTTTTTCCTTCTCCAAGACTAATTGCCTCACAAAGGCTGAAGAACCTAGTCTGTCCTACTATTTACCCATAGCTGGAGGGAGAATAATTGGATTCATACCTTTTCCGAGGGTATTAGTACTATGTGAAATGCAATCAGCCTCGTCCAGGATTTGAACTCGTGTCGCCGTGTCCATTTCCTACGATGATAACCATTACACCACGGGCACCTAATAGGGTCCTATCTATGGGTCAAAAAGAACTGTTTGACATTTAAACTGAGTGCAAATAAATAACTTTTTCTAAATTGAATTGTTAAAAATAGAACTGTTTGATCATTTAATTGTGTGTTTGTACAAAAACTGTCTACAAATCATGTATCATTAATGATATTTAACGGAGTGTAAATAAACAACTGATATTTAATTGAATTGTTAGTGATACATAGCAATACTTGGAAGTATTTAACTTTGTTGACTTATGCTTACAAATCATATATATCTAATATATATGAATAAACTGGGTTTGTTAACTTATGCTAAATTGAATTGTTAGAAATAAAACTGTTTGATCATTTAACTGTGTGTAAACAAATGACTGATGTTTAATTGAATTGTTGGTGATACATAGCAATACTTGGAAGTTTAACATTCCAATGTTATGGGTTGAATAGCTTTGGCATTAAATAACCTACAAAGTTTGATATGCCATAAAACAAAGAAACCAAACCTAACAAGCCCAGTTTAAGTTCTAGTCAAATTCACTTCTTGTTAATGTCCTAAGAAGAAATATGTATCCACTTCTTTCTTGTAACTATAGGTAAAATGCACTGACAGAAAATAAAATACAACAGTTATTTCAATTTATTCAAAACACAAGACTAAACATAGAAATAATGTAGCTGGATTACAATAAATGTTAATTGTTGGAATTTGGTTCCTGAGTTTTAACAATACCAGAAGTACCAGTTCTGGTATTGTGTAAGAAACCCAGAAGTAACAATTCTTGCATTGTGCTGAAATACATGATCTGCTATTATTATTTGTCTATAAAAAAAAAAGTGGTAGGACTGACTCTCTCTTGGGAGTTAACATCCAAATGGAGTTATTGGATTCTTTTTATCCTGCAGACTCGACTATAGTTGTGCCTTCCAATAGTGGAGAGATTTACTGGTCGAAAGTAAGAAAAGTGTGACACTTGTAGATAGGTTACCAATGGTTTATTTGCAACTCTGACAAATGCTAGTACAACAATCCTGAAAAAGATAACAATACTTACAAAATATAGTCCCTACTTCACAGCAGTAGCAAGACATCCTTCCCTTTTGCATATTTTTAGGAACTTTTGTGTCCTTCTTGCTTTTTGCATGACTTATTGTTTCATGCCTTCTTTAAAACAGAAGACATAATGTTCAGATTATATATATATATATATATATATATAATATAATGGCCGAGGGATTTTGTTTTATATATCTTGCCCTTCGGTTTAGTTAGGCTGAGAACCTTTCGCTTCGCACATAGGTTAGTTAGGTGCAAACATGAGCGCTGGTGTTCACGCGTCATTCAGAGATGTCACAATAGAAACCCCAGATAGAAAATGTGATTGCGGGATGTAAATGACGTCATGCACCGGAAGCATGCGCGGAGGATTTTGGGGATTTGAAAAAAAAGTCAGTGGAGTTGAGTTCCTGCCTCGGAAGAAGAAGGTTGACTTTCGCTTGCTCGCCGAGACCTTGCGGCAGGTGTCGCACGTGGTTTGGGGCAGATGGAAAAGTCAGCATAGAAAGATTGTGCCTCTCTCCTTATGTCAAAAAACCTTTTAACTCAAAGGTAATAAGAAGTTTCGTACCTGAACTAAGAAGTCGTAAGTGTTTTTGTGTTTTGGGAGTCCTATGTTATCTATATATATGAGTTATGAACATTCTATGTATGTTTCACATATTCATGTATGACTATATAACTTACACACACATTCAGCATCACCTATAAATAAGTACACTAGATGATTCCCTGTGGCAAAGTGGATATATATATATATATATATATATATATATATATATATAATGTGCTGGACTGTTACATAGCAGCAAGTGAGTTTCTACTCCAGTCATGTCAACTCACTCAGTTGGAGCTGAAGAATACACCGACTGCATCTCTGCAAAAGGGTAAGACAACCCTCCGCCAGCGTGTGTCCTGGATATGACATTAAACAATCTGATGTAATGCTGGAGCTTTGGGGAATGTGGAGTACTCTTTCAATGCAATTACTCCCTGGTTTATTCTGACCGGGAGTGGTAGCACCTGGTAGTCCTAATCTATGGGTCAAATAGAACTGTTTAACATTTGAACTGATTGTAAACAAATGACTTATGCCGAGATCCACCCTGGCCTGGAGTGGTAGTACCTGATAGTCCTAATCTATTGGTCAAATAGAACATTTAAACTGATTGCAAATCAATGACATGCTAAATTAAATTGTTTGAAATAGAACTATTTGATTTTCTAACTGTCTGTAAACAAATGACTGGTGTTTAATTGTTAGTGATACATAGCAATTCATGGTTCCATTTAACTGTGTGCAAAAAAATGAGCTTAGGCTCATTTAAAAAATGTTATCAACAAAATGTGTTTACAAATCATGTATATTTGCTACTCTGTGAAAATAGTCATCTGACGAGACGGAGAGTACAGTAATATTCTCCACCGAAATAAATTTATTATGATGACTTAACCGACTTTGAGTCTCCATCAAATTGTACTATATATATATATATATATATATATAAAGAGAATTTGGCATTACATAACCTACAGTGATTGATATGCTATAAAACCAAACCATCCAGTCATGCTATTACATTCACTTTCAAACTAATATCCTTGGAAAAGTAGCTGTAGAACACGCCAATTACATCTCTAAAGAGAAGCAAGATCTCCTACTCCAATGAGTGTCCTGATTATGACAGCAAACAATCTGATGGTGAGATTTAAATCTTGAAGTTTAGGAGGATGTGGAGTACCCCTTCATTGCTATTACTCCCAGGTCCACCCTGACCTAGAGTGATTGTACCTGTTAGTCTCATCTATGGATTGCCCAGTTGGCTGGAGCTGTAGAATACACCAACTGCTTCTCTGCAGAGGAGTAAGACCCCATTCCCCTAACAAGTGTCTTGGATATGATACTAAACAAACTGATGGTGAGGTTCCAGTGATGTTGGAGCTTTAAGGAATGTGGAGTACCTCTTCATTGCCATCACTCCCAGGTCCACTCGGGCTTGGAGTAGTGGAACCTGATATGATCCTATCTATGAGTCAAATAGAACTAAACTGTGTACTTATGCTAAACTAAATTGCTTGAAATAGAACTGTTTTTGACATTGAACCTGTGTGTTTATGCTAATTTGAATTGTTTGAAATAGAAATGCTTTTACATTTAACTGTGTGTAAACAAAAAAACTATACTTATACTAAACTGAATTGTTTGAAACTTTTATCAAAATGAATTAATTTGTTGCTAAATGAACCAAAAAGGTTTGATACGCCATAGAGCAAAACAACCAACCAACCATCTATGGATCAAATAAATCATCATCATCATATCGTGCTGGCAGCACGGATATCCCTGACCTTCTCTCGCCACTCCTCCCTATCGTTCATCGCCCTAGGTAGGTCTTCAGGACAACAACCTGTATCCTCACATAGCTGCTGAGTGTACGTTCGAGCTGGTCGTCCTGCTTTTGCGCGGCCATGTGTGGGGATCCATAAGAGTACATCTCTTATGAGTTCATCTCTGCTTCTCCAGCAGTGTCCTGCATGTCTGGTTCGTCTAACTTGAATAGTTTTCGTGATAGGGGGCAGGTGGCCGTACAGTTGGTGTCTTGTGGGGTGTTGCTGCCAGGACTTGTTCAGGATTGCACGCAGCATTCTTGTGTAATTGCCATGTAGTTTCTTCTCCAGCCGTTTTGTTAGCGTCCATGTAGTGCATCCATATAGCAGTATCGATGTGACCGCTGCCTGGAAGAAACTGCGTTTCATTTTATCGGTTAGGTCTGATTTCCATATAATCGATAGCCTATTGATAGCTGTCCATGCTTTCGTTAACCTCGTTTCGATGTCCTTTTCGGTTGATTCGACGCTGCTTCCTAGGTACGTGAATTTGTCTACTAGTTTAAGTGGGGTTCCTTCTAGAGTGGAGATGTCCCCCGTTTGGTTATAGCACATATATTCCGTTTTGTGTGCATTAACATGGAGGCCTATGCTTGCTGCTGCTCGTTCCAAACTATGCAGAAGTGTTTCGGCTTGGTCAGGTGTATTTGCCAGTATCGCTATGTCATCGGCGTAGTCGGCGTCGGTAATTGTTGTTGCGGGGTATCTTCTGCTTCTTTTCTTCGTCAGTTCGAAGCCATTCTCTTTGATTTTGTCAATCGATGTTCTAAGTACGTAGTCTAGACAAATGATAAAGATGTACGGGGCCAGCGTGTCCCCTTGTAGTACTCCTGCTACAATGTCAAAGTATTCTGTGTCTCCATCGGGTGATCGTACTTTTACTTTAGTGTTTCTATAGAGAATCGTTATTGCCGCTACGGTTTCTTTAGGTATGCCGTACGCTAGTAGGATTTGTTCCATCTTTCCTCTGTGAATGGAGTCAAAAGCCTTGGTAAAGTCGACAAATATTAATGTCGCTTGTAGGTTCTTTGCCCGTACACCTTCGAGGATTCTGCGGATGGTTAATACTTGTGAGGTCATGGATCTATTTCTTCGGAAGCCATTTTGGTTTTTTCTAAGTATGTTGTCGATTTTGGGTTCTATTCGGTTTCGTATTAGGGCGTTGTAGATTTTGGCAGCTATGGATGTAAGTGTTATGCCTCGGTAGTTTTTGGCTAATCCGAGGTCCCCCTTTTTAGGGAAGGGGAGTATGCATCACTTCATCCATCTATCTATCGGATTTTGATTGTATACTGCGTTGCAGTGTCGGAGCAGTATGTCGTCGAATTGTCTGGTCTTCCATACTTCCGGGGGAATTTCGTCCAGCCCTGCAGCTTTCCTATTTTTAATTTTTCTGAGAACCGAGTCGAGTTCTTCTTGTGCGAACGGTCCAAGTTTAATGTCTAATTGTTTGCTAATTATTCTGGTGATTGGTTGATGTGTTATTTTTGGTGGGTTTCCAAGTAAGTTTTCGAAGTGCTGTTTCCACAGTTTTATTCTTTCTTGTTGGTTTGCTGCTTTAAGTTTTGCTTTGGCTGTGTTCTTTCTTCTGCTCACTTCGTTTATTGTTTGCCAGGCTATTCTAGATTGTCTATCTTCCACCGAGTCTCTAATCTTATCTATCTGATTTTGAATGTATTCTGTCTGTTCCTTTATATATATGCCTGCTAATTGATATTGTGTCGTTTTTAGTTTTAAGGCATTTGTGTTTGTTGGGTTTTTTCGATAGTTTTTGGAGGCTGTTTTCACTAGTGCGCGTTTTTCTCTCACCGCTAAAGTTTCCTATGGGACTCTATATTTAGTTTTAATTTTTGTTGGAATGTATTTTGCTGCTGCCTCGAGGTGTGCATTGACGAAATTTTCGTATTCGTCGTTTGGTGTACTTTTTTCCGTCTTTTCTTGTAGTGTTTCGAATCTGTTTCTTAATTCTAATACGTATTTATCTCTTACATCTTTGTTGTTTAATAGGGCCCAGTCATAGTGTTTGGTGGTCGCTGTTCGTTTGGCGTTTTTTCCTAGGCTTAACCGTATTTTCGCCGTGACTATTCGGTGATCGGTGGACACACCCTCAAAAGAGGAGTATGCCTCGCAATTCAATGCACTATTCTTCCATTTCTTGTTTATAAGGATGTAGTCTATCTGTGCTTTAGTATTGTTTGCGTATGTGTATGTCCATAGTTTGTCCTCTCTTTTTTGGTAGTTTGTATTGAGGCATGCTATAGAATTGTTAGTGTTAGATAGCAATACTTGCAACTATTCAACTGCATGCAAATAAAACTAGAGGGATCTACTAACTATGCATTTACCAGTCATATGTATAAAGAATTTAGCCTTAAATATTCTATAAGGGTTGATATGACCTAAGACCCTACCAACTAAACAATCTGATGGTAAGGCTCCAGTCCTAGAGCTTAGAGGAATGTAGAGTACCTCTTCATTGCCATTTCTTGCTGTAATGTGTCAAATAGAACTGTTTAATCATTTAACTGTGCACAAACAAATGACTGATGTTAAATTGAATTGTTAGTATTCGGTAGCAATACTTGGAATAATTTAACCATATTTACGAACCCCTCGGCTTGGGCAGGATATGACACAAGGTCAATTTTTAAGTGGAGTTTAACAAGTTTCAATTCAGAGTTTTCCTTCTCCTAGATTAGTTGCCTAACCAAGGCTGAAGAACCCAGTTTGTTCTACTATTTACCCATAGCTGGAGGGAGAATAATTGGATTCATACCTTTCCCAAGAGTATTAGTGCTATGTAAAATGCAATTAGCCTGGTTCAGGATTTGAACTCGTCTCACTGCCCATTTCCTATGATAATAACCATTACACCACGGGCACCTTCACTTTCCCAACCCCTCCACTTGGGCAGAATATGTCACAAGGTCAATTTTTAGCGGAGTTTAACAGGTTTGAATTCAGTTTTCCTTCTCCTTGACCCACCAAAGCTGAAGAACCGAGTCTACCCTACTATTTACCCATAGCTGGAGGGAGAATAATTGGATTCATACCTTCCCCAAGGGTATTAGTGTTATATGAAATGCAACCAGTCTCGTCCAGGATTTGAACTTCTTGGAATAATTTAACTATGTGCAAATGAATGAATAGTGTTGAATAGAATTATTATTGTTAAATATCAATACTTGAAAGTTTTTAACTGTGTGCAAATAAAACTGTTAATGTGAGCAATATTTGAAAGCATTTAACTGTGTGCAAACAATAGCAATACTTAATGGTGTGCAAAGAAATTAGTTCTCAGTTAGAAATAGAATTACCTACCAACTATTTACATACAATTCCTGTATATATGAGTATAACCATTTTACTATGTGCAAACAAATGACTGATGTTGAATTAAATTGTTAGTGTTATATAGCAATACTTGAAACCATTCAACTGAGTACAAACTGTTGGACTTATCTTGTGTTCCCAGAGGATTGTTATTTCTATTGATACTATTTACCCAACCCCTCCGCTCGGGCAGGATATGACACAAGGTCAATTTTTAAGCGGAGTTTAACAGGTTTGAATTCAGAGTTTTCCTTCTCCTAGACTAGTTGCCTCAACAAGGCTGAAGAACCTAGTCTGTCCTACTATTTACCCATAGCTGGAGGGAGAATAAGGAGGTTCATACCTTTCCCAAGGGTATTTGCCCGAAAGTGAACGTAATAGCGCGACTGGAGTAAAATTGTTATTTCTATTGATGAACTTTTCTACCAGCAGCAGCAGCTGGCATTTCCTGTAAAAATTGGCCTATCAGAGACAAGGACTGAAAGCCTTTAAAATCAGTTGCAATTATCCTCAGATACTCAATTACTAGTTGAAGTTTCTGCCAGGAAGACATATCTTTTGAATTACCAACACAAGGTTCTGTGAACAAAAGATCAAAATGCCAACTAAAATTCTAACATGATAAATACTTAATAGAATTACTCATGTTAGATAGGAATACTTGAAACCATTTAATCTTATGTAAACAAATGAGCTCTGGCTTGTTTAAAATATTACCTATAAACTATTTGTTTACAAATCATATATATTTAATATATGTATGTATTAACAGGATTTGGAATTAAATTCTCCACAAGAATTGTACATTTTCTTTTTTTAAATAGAGGAATTGTATTATCAATTGAATTACCATGACCAGAAAATCCAGCAAACACCTATGTACGACACACGGAAACACTGGACAGCTGTTTCGACCTTATTAGGTTTTATCAGCAGCGTGTACTGTGATCACCACTGGAGATCGAACAGTGACCACAGAATGTAGAGCCGAAACTCTACCACTGACCACCAATCCATATTGCACACAAGTGATGCCAATTTAACTAGTCATGGTAAGTGCACAGCCAATTAAGCTGAATGTGTCTTGCAAGTTACACCCGTACTCTTTGCAGAGGATGCAGTCACCTCCAGAGCCACGTCTTTCCAAGAGGATTGGAAATACGCATCCACGTAATTATTATAACCTCAAGGGCAAGGATATAGATGTTGAAACAGCTGTCCATTGTTTCTCTGTGTGTCATGTGTAGGTGTTCACCAGATTTTCTGGTCACGTTAATTCAATTCACTACAAGTGCTTATATGCCATAAAACTTAACCAACCAATCTTGGGAAAGGTATGAACTCTCTTATCCCCCAAAGTATGAGTTAAATAGTACTGCTACTGTTCTTATATAAGGGCAGCTTTAGCATGAATTAAGCACACTCCTAACAATTTTGTGAAAACTTCTTGTGAACCAGATACCAGGATTTTATTATTTATAAGTAAGTAAGTAAAGTTGGCGACTGTAGTTGAGGGCGACCCGAAGGCTCCCTTTTCAATAGCTACTACACCAAGGTGTAGGGGAGGGTGTTACTCCTTTCCCTGGATTGCTCTACTTTACCCTTGATATATACCTTATAATGCTGAGTGTTAAGCAAGGAGGTATCAAGTACCAATTTTTTTTTTAATGTCTTTGGTATGACTCAACCTGGAATTGAACCTCGGTCTCCTGGATGATTGGCAAACATTCTACCCACTCATGGAACATTATACAAGCTAAATCTATATTACCAATCATTTATTATCAAACTCGGCAGCAATGAAACTCAGTATCTAAAAATTTAAATATGTAGCGGTCCAAGAATATGTACCATCCTCAGATTTATGTGATTTGAATTTTTTTTATAGTTTCAATAATACCTAATTATATCTGTTTCATTAAAAGTTTGACTTAAATCCAGCCACACACAAAGCAGCCTCAAAGAAATGATTATAATTCTATTAAAAACCCTGGACTGATCTAAATTGATTTACATGGCTTTTCCATAGACTTTCTTTTTGATCATGTGTACCAAATGTAGATTGTCTTTAATTGTCCTGCTGTTCTCAAAACAAAACTGTCCAAGAGCCATCAGACGAAGTAAGACAGCCAACAAACATTTTGGCCAAAATCTTTGTCAGGATTTAACATTGCTAAAAGCTGAAAATTACTAATTCCATCCCTACTGCTGTTAAAGATCAGTGCCAGCAAGAGTACAAACATATGTGACAATCTCGAGTACACTTTGTAGGGAAGACCATTGATGTTAGAAGACTTGTGTGTCTCAACCTTCTTCAGCCCTTCCCTGATCTCATCCTGTTCTATGGATTCCTCTTATTCAGCAGCTTTGATATCCTCAAGGGAATCCAACCAGGTTCCCCAATGAAAAGTTTCTAGATGTAGGCTGTGAATTCCTTCCTAACTCTGGTAGTGGAAGTGTACTGAACTCTATAAAGGATGAGATACCTATTGAAGATGAAGTATTTTATTGCAGACGGAGGGTGGGGTAATGCAGAGTATGGTGAGATTACTTGAAGCATCATGGAAATAAATCTGGAAGTGAAAGCAGTTTCTAGAGTTCGGATGTTAATACGGGATGCATCAGAAATACCTCTCACATTTTGAACTGTCATCAGTGTGCTACAATACTGCTATAGGTTGAAAATTCTATCCAAAACAACATTATTCTGATGTAACATGAATGGGTATGAAAAGTTCCATGTGCAGCAATTTACAGATTCACCAGTCTTAAGACTTTTTAAACTCTGCAATTTGTAAGGAATCATTTTCAACTGTAGTTGCAAAATCTGTTGAACAGTCTAGCATACAATTTGTAACTCCTGACCTTTTTCTCCTTTTTGGTTTTTCTTGGCTTCAGAGGTACCTAACACTGACATGTTCCAATTGTTTTACAGATATTAATATTTTCCAAGAACTTTAAACTTTGTATGAATACCTTGTTTCCTTTGTTTTTTTTTTTTAAGAGGAAGAGTCAAATTTTATTGTTGATGAATATTCCAGTCAGGGGTGATTTCTTGAAATGTTTCTAAACGCCATTGGGAGGTGCCTGTGGTATAATAGTTATTGTCATAGGAAATAGACACGGCGACACGAGTTCAAATCTTGACAAGACTGATTACATTTCACATAGCACTAATGCCCTTGGGAAAGGTATGAATCCAATTATTCTCCCTCCAGCTCTGTGTAATAGTAGGGCAAACTGAATTCTTCAGCCTTGGTGAGGCAACTAGTCTAGGAGAAGGAAAACTCTGAATTCAAACCTGCTAAACTCCGCTTAAAAACTGACCTCGTGTCATATCCTGCCCGAACGGAGGGGTTGGTAAATATGATTGTATGATAGTAAGAATTCTTTTTGTTTAATTTAAATGCATAAAATGTTGTATCAATGGCTATAGCTTTTGGCACCTTGACTGATAGCAAAACACCTGATACTGCTGGAATCCTTTATAATAAACTTCAGATGTTTCTCTATAAGATTAAGCATTGTTACTGCCTATATTTTAAATATTTTATGTAAATTTTTGAAACCATTTCTTTAGTTGATACATTATACACATTTACTAACCCCTCCACTCAGGCAGGATATGACACAAGGTCAATTTTTAAGCAGAGTTTAACAAGTTTGAATTCAGAGTTTTCCTTCTCCTCGACTAGTAGCCTCACCAAGGCTGAAAAACCTAGTCTCCCCTACTATTTCCCCATGGCTGCAGGGAGAATAATTGGATTCATACCTTTCCCAAGGGTATTAGTGCTATGTGAAATGCAATCAGCCTCGTCCAGGATTTGAACTTGTGTCACCGTGTCTATTTCTTACAACGATAACATTACACCACAGTCACATTATATATTGTGTGTGTGTGTGTGTTTTGAAGTCCTCATGGTATGATTGATATCATAGGAAATGGACAGGGTGACCCAAGTTCAAATCCTGGATGAGGCTGTTTACATTTCTCATAGTGCTAATACTTTTTGGAAAAAGTATGAATCCAACTGTTCTCCTTCCATCTATGGGTAAAATAGTAGGGCAGAATAGGCTCTTTAGCCTTGATATGACAACTGGTCTACAAGAAGCAAAACTCTGAATTCAAACCTGTTAAATTCTGCATAAAAAAATTGACCTTGTGTCACATCCTGCTTATGCACAGTGGTTAGTAAATACATATACATATGTGCATGTGTTCAAACCATGATCGTCACTGATCATATTTGAGAAAAATGCTTAGACATTAGCTAGGTAGAGCTACCATTGCCACTTGCCCAAGTTCACTTATACCAGACAGGTGAGTTTTAAAAGCAGGATTTCTGCCACACTTTGTGTTATCCATTTGTCGGAAATACTGGGCTTATAATTGCTCCATGGTCATCCTTTGAGGAAGGTTTTGTTAAAGCCACTGTTAATGATTTGCAATAATCAGAATGTATAAAAAGAACATAGACATATATATATATATATATATCTACACATAGATGTGCTAATGCTAGCTGACCAACAAGGATTTATATACATCAGCTCCGTGTGGACACTGGATGCAGTTTAGAAGACCTGCCAAGAGTGATGGATGATAGGGATGGATATAGAGAGACAGAGAGTCAAGGAACTACAGACTGTTAACATGACTTGATTGGATGTGTGTGTATACATATATATATATATATATACACTTTAAATGTTCTAAGTATTAACCTAACTCCTCTTTCACAAAGTTAAGTTTTAAGCAGAGTTCATCTGATTTGAATTTTTCTTTCTTGACTGGTTAATGGGTATTGTAGAATACACCGACTACATTTCTGCAGAGGCGTAAGACCCCCACCCCTACCGCCAACTTGTATCCTAGATATGACATTAAATATTCTAATGGTGCGGCTTCAACTCTGGAGCTTTGTTGAATGTAGAGTACACCTTCCTTGCCATTACTTCCAAGTCCACTCTGGCCCGGAGTGATAGCAACTGATAGGGTCCTATCTATGGGTCAAATAGAATTGTTTGACATCTAAACTGAGCAAACAAATGACTTGTTAAATTGTATTGTTAGAAATAGAACTGTTTGACCATTTAACTGTGTGTAAACTAATGACTGGTGTTTAATTGAATTGGTAGTGATACATAGCAATTCTTGGAACAATTTAAGTGTGTGCTAATGAAAGAGTAATGTTGAATAGAATTATGAGTGTTTATTAGCAATACTTGAACATTTTTAACTATGTGCCTATATTGAATTGTTAGTACTATATAGTGATGCATGAAACTTTTAAATGTGCGCAAACAAAATTATTGACGTTGGATAGCAATACTTGAAACCATTCAAGTGAGTGCAAACAAATGATTAATAAATAGAACTATTCATGTCAGAATAATAATACTAATGTGGGGTTAAGAAATTAGCACTGTCTTGTTTAAAAATGTTATCTCTAAACTATGTATTTACAAATCATATATAATATTTATAAAGAAGATTTAGCATTAAATAACCTACAGTAGTTGATATGCCATAAAACCCAACCAAACCAAATCCTATATGTTCAATATATGTGTATTAAGAGGATTTGGCGTTAAATAACCGGTTGATATACCGTAAAAAACAACCAAACCAAATCCTATATATTTAATATATATGTATAAAGAGGATTTAGCATTAAATAACCTACAATGGTTGATATACCATAAAACTTAATCCAATCAAATCCTATATATTTAGTGTGTGTATATATATATATATATATATATATATATATATTTGGCATTAAATAACCTACAATGGTTTATATACTATAAAACCTAATCAAACCAAATACTACATAATTAATATAGATGTATAAAGAGGAATGGCATTAAATAACCCTGAATGGTTGATATGCCAGAATACCCAACCAAACCAAATCTTATATATTTAATATATACATATTTACCAACCCCTCCGCTCGGGCAGGATATGACACAAGGTCAATTTTTAAGCGGAGTTTAACAGGTTTGAATTCAGAGTTTTCCTTCTCCTAGACTAGTTGCCTAACCAATTATTTAATAATTTTAATATATATGTATAATTTAATATATATGTATAAACAGGATTGGCTTTAGATAATGCAGGATAATTGATATACCGTTGGAGCCTTGAGGGGAGACTATGGCAGAAGGCATATTACAGTCTATCTTCTCACTGTGAAAAATTCATTGGAAGTAGACTTTCTAGAAACTATACTGGAAGGAGTTCCCATTGCATAGTGGAGTGAAGTCTCTGTAGCATAATGCTGGGCTGTGACATCGTAGTAAGCCACTTCAGCTTCAATTGGTACTATTATGTTCACTTTTGGACTAATACCCCTGGGAAAACTATGATCTCTCTTACCTCTCCAGCTATGGATTAAATAATACCAATACTGTTCTTCATCATCAATGGCTTTGGCATTAAATCCTCCACAAAAGTTGATATGCCATTAAAACAAAGAAACCAAACCAGAAATTATTCTCTCTGCACACTGTCAACATTAAAATTGACTGGTAAAAGAGAAGAGATAGGTTAGTATTTATCAATGTGAAACTTTTTGCATTATTGAAATAAGAATTTTGTTTCCAGAATCCAGTCCAAAGTGAGAGACGTGTATAATACATGTTATACACAAATAATCATGGTTGATGAATTATGATCCTGTTTGCCACAGTTTGTAAAAATAATAGCACAGAGCCAATTTGGAGATAAGTTGCGCTTAACTTTGTTCAGCCAATTCATCTCTCATTAAAATCCCCCCTCCTCTTACCTAGACATAACCCTATCCCAGTACAATTGGGCCTTTGGGATGATATAAAAAGAGGTATCATTGCACCAGTATTTGTTGGTGGCCCTAATGATTGGTGTAGCACCATGGTTATCACTGCCAAAAAAAAAAAATCTGCAAACCTAGGAGAACAGTGAAATGGTGAGCTCATGTGGTGTCTCCTGTTTGCATTGGGAGTTTAGATGTTGATACATACTAACCTATCTCTTCTCTTTTACGTCATTTCAGTTTAGCAAGCTGGTGAGGTAAGAGAGATCATAGTTTTCCCAGGGCTATTAGTCCAAAAGTCAACATAATAGTACCACTTTAGTCTGAAGTGGCTTACTATGATGTCACAGCCCAGCATTATGCTAGATGTTGATACATCTAAACTCTCAATGCAAACGGGAGACACCGCGCTAGCTCACCATTTCAATTAGCGCTACAAGTACCACCCAATACAAAGAAGATTGTCAGATGCCATAGATAGTTACCACTGGATCCTCCTAGATGAAGAATCTCAACCACACACAAACTTCGTCATGGAGGGGGGGCCATTTTATGTATCTCAGGATGCCCCAAGGATACTTAGCTTCCTGTAATGCCTACACAAAGAGATACAATGAAGTAATCAATAACCTTTATAACAAAATGAAAATTGTTGATCATACTCTATTTTTTGATCACAGTATTGAGGATGCATTCTATCACACATTTGATTGCCCAGTCAGGTGGGGCTGTAGAATACATCTGACCCTAAAGTCCAACCCCCTCCTCCGACCCTAAAGTCCAACCCCTCCTCAACGTGGTAGGACGGTGGCAACGGGTAGTATCAGAGCTATGCCGTCGGGAACTCCGGTTCCTGGTAGGGCCACCCAAGGTGGATTGGTCTAGCACCCAGGGCTTTAACCTGGCTAAGGGGGCTCTGGTGAAAATCCAGGAGGTGTTTGTTGCTCTGTCAATGTGTCTGTGGAAAATCTGCAGGAAACAGGGCGTTTTTCCAGGTAGGACATGGGACCCTTCTCTCAATCAAATCCCAAAGTATCTTCTTCAATGAGCAACATATTACTTGCTCGTGAGGAAGCCGGTTCAACCTGACCAGGGT